>CAUYON010089878.1:0-55905 GCA_963573935.1 Arctocebus calabarensis | reverse complement strand
TCAATTTCCTGTGAATTTCCTAGGCCTCAATTCCATGAAAGGACTGTATCCATTCATTGATACATTCATTCACCTTGCCCCTGGTGGAAGGGACTGTATTCATTTGTTTCCTGGCCAAGGAACCCGTACACCTATATATATGCCCTGAGACTAAAGGTCTAAAGGAGGAGATGGGGAAAGATTGGGAGAGAAACGGAGAGAGCTTCTCTCTCCCCACTAGAATTTTCTCCCTCTAACAGGTGCCTTAATGTTTTCTGTATTGTTTTCTTTCTTTTCTGTGAATAAATTCTGTTTTACAAAAAAAAAAAATAGTTAAGAGAGGCTAATGTGAATTGAGCTCAACTTTGATTTGTGCAGAGGCCACTGGGTATTTAAAGGAAGCACAGAGAAGTAGGGAGAGGGACAGCGGGGCCTTTAGTGCCCTCAAGGAAGTAGAAATTCACAGAAGGCAGGAGGTGGGATTTGCTGATGTGATGAGGCCATTCCAGGTTGCTAACTGGCGCTCGGTGAAGTTAGCTTCCTACCTCCCATAGAGGCGGGGGGCAGGGGGCGGCGGGGGGGAGACACACCCCCACATCGTCAGGTGCTGGTTGCGATTAACAGTAAAGTCTTTCGGGAACCTTGAGTTTTCCCAGGCAGGAATTTAAAAGAGCTAGAGCTGGTGCTCCAAGAACACCACTGTGAGTTGTTAGAGACTGTGCTACTGTTTAAGTCTGTGTGTGCATGTGTTTGCAAATATGTGTGTCTGTGTGTGTATGAGTATATGGGCATGTGTGTGTTTAAGTCAGGAACAATGGGCAAAATCATGTGTTTTAGGCATCTGTAGTTTTTATAGGCTACAGTTGAGGACTAGTGGAGAAGGGGGCTCAGCTCGACAGAGTCTTTGTCCCCGCTGAAGCCATGCCAGTGTTCTGGAACCTTCGATGTCAAAGCATCCAGCATCAAGGCACCAGGGTTCTGGGAGGGGTGGCTGTGCTTATCTCACTGCTCCTCTGTTCTGTTGTCCGTGTCAACATGATCCTGAGGCCCAGGGATCCTTGCTGCTTCTTGCCACTCTCAGCACAGAGGAATGTTCTCCAAGGCAGGAACTCCCAGCAGCCGTTGACTCATCCTCCTGGAGACAGAGGGAGGTCAGCTCTGAAACACTGCCACCAAGAAGGCCAGCGTCCTGTCCCACAGACCTGCAAATCTCTCTGTCGTCTGCTTTTCTCCAGCCTCTGTGCTGTTTCCTTCAAACTCTCTCCTCCTCATTGAGCTTTTGAAGATACAGTTCAGGAGGTCTTGCAGGCTGCTTGATTTCTGCTCAGTCACATCTCTCCCTGACGCATCCAAACACAGAGACTGATCTTGGATGAACTAGGGGGAAGGGAAAACAAAACTAATATCTTAGAATATTTTCCAATCACACACACTACTTGGCAATGGGAAGATGAACTTAGGTTTAAAAGTTCAGGACATGATAAGAGGGGTCCGGTGTGTCATTGATGATTCCCGTAAGTGGGTGCCATGGACACCAGCAGGTGGGGTCAGAAGATGGGTACTCTGCTTTCTGTCCCGCCCAGTATCCCATGATGGCCAGGCTTTGCCTGTGATATCTTAAAAATGATATTTTTGAACTTATGGCTCTAAGGAATACCCATGATACTAAGTGAACAAATGGAACAGACATTTTCAGATGGATTAGCCCTTAAACAATCCCCCTCACTGATTTTCATACACCTGAAGAGAAGGCGACTTGGTGCCAGTACTGTACCTAACCCGTGGTAATTTCAATCAATTCAGAAAAATGTCTGTCAATCCAGTTACTAATGTCAAACACTATGACCCTTTCCTTATTGAATTTTTGGCTATTACTATACAGTCCCAATGTTACATTCTCTGACATAAATAGGATATTGCCTCGCTTCTGGCAAAGTAATCACCATTTACCCCATAGCCTCTCTCTCTTTTCTTCCACAACCACTTCCCAGGATGACCATCATTTCCCTCCTTTTAGAAGTGTTTCTTTTTTAAAAACACTATAGAGCCACATAGTTAATATAATTACCCACTTTGCCTTTTAGCAAGTGGCATAACCAATGGATGGAAAAAAATTTGGATCAGCAGCATTTCCATTTCATAAGGAAATACACGGATGCTCATCTTGTAGGTAAAAGGCTGAGGCACGTACAAGGCATTCTGCAACGCTGACTCGAACACGTGTCTGCAGCCCGTTAGCAGCTCTCTCTGAAGGCCTGCTTTCTCAGGGATACAGCAGGCACAGTCTGAGAGGTCTTTCAATGCGTTCAAGATGTCATTCCTTTCCCATTTTCCCCCTCTCTCTGCCTTGGCATTCGGCTGTATCGCTTACCTGAGGCAATGAAGATGAATGTCTTTCAGGGCATGTTCTTGCCTTCCCCTTATGGAGCTGTGTATGAATATGTGTCTGACATGATTTGTCATAAGCAAATTCATGGCAGCGTCCCTTGCTCCCTTCCCTCTTTTTCCCTCCCCTCCTGGCTCCCTTGCTCATGTACAATGTGTGTGTTTTGTGGGGTCCATCCTACCCGAGCCTAGACACCCTATCCTACCCCAGCCTAGACGCCCTTGGCAGAACTTCAGGGCACATCCTGATTCTGTTTACAGGTGAGGAAGGACCAAGTCTGGTGCCCTGGAGAGAATGGGGCCATGAGAGTTAATCATCAGAGGTTTGTGTCAAACAAACAAGGCACTTGTTGGCTTCCTCTGGAGTTGGGTATCACAATTAGTGTGTTGTTTCCTGCCTTTGGTGGACACTGAAGCCAGGACGACCCTATGTTTATTTCCACCTATTGAATTACAATTGCCTCTTACAAAAAAAAAAAAAAAATAGAAAAGGAAAAGAAAAAAAGAAACCAATGAATACCAGTGAACATTGCAAAGGCCGAGCGTGCACCTGGTCACATGCTCTCTCGAGTCTCTGCATGCTCCTAAAATGGAAACAGACCAATTTTTCTTGAACGCTATTCTGTCTCCTGAATTACCTCTTTGTGAACATTTCCTAAGGGCTTTCATTTAATCAGAGGCCTAATTCTTGGGGCTTCTAAGTGTGTTCCTGACATGGGTTTATGGGAGGGAGAACTTGGGCAGGATCAAAAATGTTTTTTAAAATGAACACACAACAGTTTAGACTCGAGAGCCACATTTTCTTTAAAACATAAATAGTAGTTAACGGTTTTTCTTTTATTTGAGAATTGGCTTTTCTCAAATTCACTAGCAATAAAATGGTTTTCACGTGCTAGAAAAATAGAGCCATGGCTGCATTCTTCAGGTTTCAACCCTCATTTATTCATTTGTCAGCTTATCGGAGAATCTCCCTAGAACACTTGCTAACTGCTCGATGTTGTGCTGGGTGCTGGGGAGAGGGGTGCTGCCAAACTGTGTCTGCCACACACAATTTGTTCAATTTTGTGTTTCCTAGCTCTTCACAGGGATTCTTTCAAAAACATTCAACATAATAATGTAATTAAATGGTTATTGGAAAATATAAAATTAGAAAATTATAGGTAAAAAGTAAAATTGCTTCCTCCTTATTTTCCCTAGACTTAGATTTATTGATAATTTGAAGAGTATTCTTATTCCCTGTCTCAGTATATTTTCCATACACTTACACAAACCTATATATACATGTGTATACACACACACACACACACACACACACACGGTGACCATGAAGTCCATGTACTACTTTACACACAAACTTTATGGCCACCCTATATACATAAATATGATATACATGCATTTATATATATTTCCAGAATTTTTTTCACAAATAGATTGACTTTATACATAATTTAATGGAAAAATTTTCATGTGCCCCAATGTTTTGTAGACATTGAGATTTTTTGTGTTATTTTTAGTGCTAGTGCGAGAGGCTGTTGTGTGAATAAGCTGAAATTTAACTGCTCTTCAGGGTCCCCAGCTGAAGATCCCTTCAGTTTGATTTTCCCTTCTTTGGTTTCTTCAATTTAAAATAATACAATAGCGAACCCCTTTGCAAATTTACCTTTGCATACACTCCTAAAACGTTGGCACTGCTAAGTAATAGGCATGTTTTAAAATTTGATAAAACTTTTCCTCCAGAAATTTGCGTTGATAGTGGTGTATGAGAATTATTATTTTTTAGAGGTGTGCCAATATCACTTTACTTCACTAACCAATACTTTTTTTTTTAATTAATCATAGCTGTGGACATTAATGCAGTCATGGGGTACAATGTGCTGGTTTCATATACAATCTGAAATATTTTCATCAAACTGTTTAACATAGCCTTCATGGCATTTTCTTAGTTATTGTGTTAAGAGCTTTTTATTCAGCATTTAGTAAGTTTCACCCGTACCCCTATAAGATGCACCATAGGTGTGATCCCACCAATTACCCTCCCTCCACCCATCTTCCCTCCTCCCTTGCCCCATCCCCATATTCTTGTGCTATAGTTGAGTTATACCCTTCATATGAAATTTATAAATTAGCTTCATAGTAGGGCTGAGTACCTTGGATACTTTTTCTTCCATTCTTGAGATACTTTGCTTAGAAGAATATGTTTCAGCTCAATCCATGTAAACATGAAAGAGGTAAAGTCTCCATTTTTCTTTAAGGCTGTGTAATAATCCCATCACTTTGCTGACTAGGTTTAAACATATGTGAGTCTGGAGTGAGGCCTGCTATTAAACCACTGCAGTCATCTCGGATATAAGATATGTATACTTCTTTAATTATGAATAGGGTTGAGCATATTTCCATGGGTCATTAGAGATTGGTGGTATATAATGCAATTTACTTGTCACATCCTTAATCCATCTTTCCCTTGGATAGTTGACATTTTCCTCATTGGTTTTAAATTCTCTTTATTTAGTAATAGTCCTTTTCAAAATATTTTAATGTATTTAAACATTTATACATGGCAACAAAATGAAAATGTATAGAAAATATTTTAATATGTACATGTTATTTGTACCACACTGCTGTACCCCAGCCCTACACCCCCTCACTGAGAGTTACAGCATTTCAGCATCCTTCTAGAAAAGTAAGCACTTCTCTCCATTTCTTGATTTACCCACTTTTAATAGTACCTATTCATTCCAGCTACAGAAAACTAAGAACTTAACTCATTTACATGCCCTTTTCCTCCCCCATTCTCTTCTCAATTGTTAATTTTAAAAGTCAGTTCTTTTATTGTCAAGCAATTAAATATTTTATTAACTTATTAACTTTTATTTCTGAAGCTGTTTGTATTAGGTACTATCTTTAATTCCTCATGTGTAGGAAGGAGAAATTAACACCCCATATACATTCATGAATTAAGAAATACTGAATTTTATTCTCTCATTGTCCTTTTTATACCTATGGGTTCCATATGTTCCCTTAGAATTAGATTGATCTTGAAAATTGAAGGCCAATAACTAGAATTTGGAATATTTTACTTTCAAACTGTTATTCAAAGATTAGTCATTTAAACCTGAACTCTTGGGAATATAATGCTGGGTTTTTAACCTGTGCCGCACAAAAAGGAATGCTGCAAACATTAAGGTAAAAAAATTTTTTTTTCATTTTGTTAATATGACCTTCAACTACAACTTCTTTTGTCTTTCTCTGGGAGTTATTAATTGCCGTTAGTTTATTCCAGTTAAATAATAGCATACAATTATATTTTTCCTACCAGCTTCTTAACCATCTTCCGAAAATTTATTAATGGAGTATGTTAGTACATTTAGGTCTTCTACCTCTTCTGAGGCCTTTTTTTGATAAATTAAATTAAAAAATATTTATTTTGTCCATGTCTTTAATATATATCAATAGAGTTGAATAAAATAATTCCTTCTATATCTTATGTATCTTTGATTATGCTCTCTTTCATAATTTTACTTTGGTATATTTATTTTATCTTTTTTAACTTAAGCAAACTAGTATTTATTAAACCTATGTGTATTTCAAAGACTGTCTTGAATTTATTTTTCAAATCTAGAAGAATCTATTTTCTCATTCATTAGTTTTTGTTTTTGTCTTTATTATCTCTTATTTTTCTTGGGATTTTACTATTGTTATAGTTCTAACTTCTTGAGTTAATATGAAGTTTTCTATACACAAATAGTATCCATGACATTGCAGTATAATTATAAATACATATTTAGTTTCTTCCCCCAGTTCCTGGCACAGCGTCCTTAAAACCCTGGTAGTTTTCTGAGTAGAAGTAGGAGGTACCACTTGTGTCCTCTTATTTGTTCTTTGACTTGGGTTTCTTACACAGAGCTCCTAATCTCTTGGACTTCCCTGTGTGAGAATAGCACCTTTTGTTTCAATGAGGCAACTATTGGTTGGCTTCTGGATGGGAGCTGGTCACCAGAAAAACCAAGCCGTGACTAGAACCTTCAGCCATCCCCTGATCCTCTGAAAAGAGAAGAGAATCTGGAGATTGAGTGAATAATCAGTTATACCTATACAATGAAGCCTCCATAAAAATTTCTTAACTATGGGGTTTGGAGCACATCCAGGTTGTTAAACAAAAGGAGGAGGTGGGAGGGTGGTGAGGCCCAGGGAAGGCATGGAAGCTCCACACCCTTGCCCTACACCTTGCCCTCTGCATCCCTCTGCCTCTCTTCCATCTGACTATCTGTCCGTATCTTTTGTAATACCCTTTCTAATAAATGAGTAAATGTAAGTGGTTTCCTAAGTTCTGTGAGCTAGCCTAGAAAATTATTGAATCCAAGAAGGTGGTTGTGAGAACTCTATTTTTTTTTTTTTTTTTAGACAGGGTAGCAAAGGCTCTTACACCAGGCTACAGTGCAGTGGTGTCATCATAGCTCACTGTAGCTTCAAGCTCCTGGGCTTACAGATGCTCCTTCCCCAATCTCCCAAGTACCTGGGACTACCACACCTGGCTTTCATCTAGCATCAGAGTGTTCAGAGATGAGTGTTAGGGACTCAGAGTGTCCAGAGACCAGTTCAGTTTTTCCTGTCTCTTACAATATCCAACATTGGTCTCCACATATGAGGAAAGGAATTACCCAAGGACTCCTGTTTAGGATGATAAAGCCTTGATTTTTGAAAGATCACTTCTCAGGAGGAACTTATTAATATTTTATGGATGCAACAGATATCAAGGTGTAGAGATGTGGGGCACCTTTTTCATCCTAACTGCTCTTCCTGCCAGAATAGATGGGACACTGGGCAGTGAGGCTACTTTAGGAAACTCTCCCTCTGCAACACATTGCCTTCTAAGCTGACCTTCGCCATTCCTTTCCTCTCACTCTCCTTATCTGTTGCTTTTCACTTAAAACTTGTTTGTCACAATTGTTTATTATGTAATATTTCTTCCCGAGGGGAACCCGCAATATTAGTTCAGAAATCATTCACAGCTTTGTGTTAAGTCTTAACATCTGAGGTGCTGTATCAACTGGGAGCCTATTAAGAGACCTGTACCATGCTAAAAAATAGGCAATGCAAAGAGCATTTGGGAAAGGTATGGTACCTGGTCATAAAATGACAAAAAGTAGTTTAGTAGTTTGAGCTAGTGACAGAGGGCAGTACTGCTGTTATCTCCAGACCTGTAGGGGTAAGGCAAGGCAGAGGGGACCAGAGGGCCCGGTGGCAGGAGCTGTGCTCTCTGATCAGGGAGCAGCCAGCCTGCCTGGGCCCTGAGGGAGGAGCCAGTGCAATCAACACTCTGACTTCCCTCTCCTTCTCTTCACACGTCGGTCAGCACCTTGCATGGTCTGAAACCAATGAAAAGCAAGAGGGCAAGCATGCTTGCTGCTGCAGTCTGTCAGTTAAATCTTGGGCAGCAGAGACCCCATTGAATAGGACAGAGCATGGGTATCAAGGGCAAGCAGAAGATGGGCAGCATGCTCACCTTCCCTGGGACCACTCATCCTAACTCCCCAGAGCATCTCAGACTTCCATCCCAAGTGCAGGAACCTGTGGGGCTCACTGACCACTTGGTGTCTGGTCATTACTTTCCTGCAGAAAGGTTCCTAGTGATGAACTTGCTATTTGATAGAGCTCTTCAGATTTTCTATTTCTTCTTTGTTCTGCTTGGGTAAGTTGTTTTCAAGATCTTCCCTATTTCATCTTAGGCATCCAAATTATGCCACGAAGTTTTCTCCACTTTCCCTTTATTGTCCTTTTTAGTATGTAGAGGACCTATAATGGTATGTCCCCTTTCATTTCTGATATAAGAAAGATGTTCCTTTCCTTTTGCCTTGACTAGTCTTGATAGATGATTTTCAAGTTTCTTAATATAGAATATCTTTGAAGAACCAAATTTTGGTTTTGCTGATTTTCTCTATTGTCTCTCTTCCCTTTCATCGATATCTTTCCTTATTTTTACTATTTATTTTTTTCTACTTACTACTCTCTTCTTTATCTAGCTTCTTAATGTTGGAACTTAGATCATTAATTAAAAACCTTTCTACTGGTCAAGCAAGATAGCTCATGCCTGTAATCCTAGCACTCTGGAAGGCCAAGGCAAGTGGATTGCTTGAGCTCAGGAGTTCAAGACCAGCCTCAGCAAGAGCAAGACCCCATCTCTAAAAATAGCCAGGTACTGTGGCTGGCGCCTATAGTCCCAGCTACTCAGCAGGCTAAGACAAGAGGATTGCTTGAGCCCAAGAGTTTGAGCTGTAGGTTTAATCTGTTGACAAGCCACAGATAGACTTTAGGTTATCAGCTATCCTCTCACAGTCCCAAAAGCCTCAATGTAAAATGGGGGGGTTAGGCTGGGCTCAGTGACTCATGACTGTAATCCTAGCACTCTGGGAAGCCTAGGTAGCTAGCCTGAGCTCAGGAGTTTGAGATGACCCTGACCAAGACTGAGACTGTTTCTACTGAAAATAGAAAAACTAGCCAGGCACAGTGGTGGGCACCGGTAGTCAAAGCTGTTCAGGAGGCTGAGGCACGAGGATTGCTCAAGCCCAAGAGTTTGAGGTTGCTGTGAGTGACCCAGGGTGAAAGAGACTTTGTCTCAAAACCAAACCAAACCAAAACAACAATCAAAAAACCTTTCTACTTTTGTAGAATAAACATTTAAATGCTACAAACTTCATTCCAAACTTTGGCTACATAACACAAATTTTTATATAAGGCCTTTTTAACTAGTATTCAGTTTGAAATATTTTCTAATTTGTCTTGGCTATGGGTTATATGGAAACATGCTATTTAATTTCTGAATGTTTGGGGGTTCCATAGAAATCTTGTTCACACTGGTTTTTAGTTTAATTTGATTGTGATTAGTGGGGACATGAAGCACAATTTCAAGTTTTTAAAATTTACTGAATATTATATTTTGAGGTGGCAGCATATTTTTTATGTTGATGAATGTTACATATATTCTTTTTTTCTTTTCTTTTCTTTTTTTTTTTGAGACAGAGTCTCATTATGCCGCCCTTGGTAGAGTGACAGTGGCTTTGCAGCTTATGGTAACCTTAAACTCTTGGGCTTAAGTGATTCTCTTGTCTCAGTCTCCCAAGTAGCTGGGACTACAGGTGCTCACCACAACGTCTGGCTACTATTTTTTGTTGCAGTTGTCATTGTTGTTTAGCTTGCCTGGCCTGGGTTTGAACCCCCCAGCCCTGGTATATGTGGCTGGTGCCCTAACCACTTAGCTACAGGCGCTGAGCCTCTTACATGTATTCTTGAAAAGAATAGCATTCTGCTGTGACAGGTGCAATATTCTATAGATGTCAAATAGATCAAAGGGATTGACAGAATTGTTAACAATTTCTACATCTTTACTGATTTTTTTTGGTCAATGTGTTCTATCAACTATTGGGAAGTAGGTGTTTTTGTTTTGTTTCATTTGAGACAGAGTTTCACTCTGTCACCCTTCATAGAGTGCTGTGGTGTCAGAGCAACCTCAAACTCATGGGCTTCAGCAATCCTCTTATGTCAGCCTCCCAAGTAGCTGAGACTACAGGAGCCTGCCACAATGCCCAGCTATTTTTAGAGATGGGGTCTGGCTGTTGCTTAGACTGGTCTCAAACTCTGGAGCTCAAGTGATCCACCTCTTGGCCTCTCAGAATGCTAGGATTAAAGGATAAGTGGGTATTAAAATGTCCAAATATACTCAAGGGATACAATTATCCCTTTCATTGTGCTTGGTTTTGCATCATTTACCTTGACGCTTACTTATTAGGTGCATGAGCACTTAAGAAAGGTGTTTTGTTGATTAATTGATTCTATTATCATTATTATATTTTCCTCTTCTTCATCTGTTGAAATATTAGGTGGGATACTATAGCTATGCTTATGTTTGGGTGGTTTACTCTTTTTTCATCTTGCTACTTGCAATTTATCTGTATCTTTATAGGTAAAACTAAGCTCTTTTATTTTTATTTATTTTGAGACAAAGTCTCTCTCTGTCACCCTGAGTAGAGTGCCATGGCCTCATAACTCACAGCAACCTCAAACTCCTGGGCTTGAGCAATCCTCTTCCCTCAACCTCCCAGGTAGCTGGGACTACAGGTGCCTGCCACCACACCCAGCTAGTTTTTCTCTTTTTGGTAGAGACGAGGTCTTGCTCTTTGCTCAGGTTGCTCTCAAACTCCAGAGCTCAGGCAATCCTCAGCCAAATTAAGCTCTTTCAGACAGCCTATGGTGAGTCTTAATTTTTAATTCAAACAATCCCTACCTTTTAATGGAAATGTTGAGTTCATTTTCATTCTGTATAATTATCGACGTGGTTATATTTAAGCCTATCTATTATCTTGCTATTTTTTCTATTTCTCTATGTTTTGTTTTTCTTCAGTTTTTCCTTTCCTGTTTTTGGGGGCCTGGGGAGGTCATGTGTTTCTTAGTATTCCAACTATCTCCTTTATTGGCTCATTCCTTACTCAGTTACCTTGTATTTGTTTTTTGTGTTAATCTAGGACTTAAAATATACATCCTTTACTTCTCACTTTCTACTTAGAGATAAAGTTGTAACACTTCAAATAAATATAAGAAAGTTACCTGTACAATAATGTGATTCCATCCTTTAAGTTACTATCATTATGTATTTTCCTTTTAAATGCATTATAAACCCCAGAATGCAATGTTATCACTTTCTCTTTAAGTAATCGATTTTCCTTTTTAAAAATCAAGAGCAGAATATAGGTCTCATACATTTATTATTTCTGGTGTTCTTTTGACCGCTCTGTAAATTTGACTTTTCAAATGCAATCATTTCTTTTTCTGTTAAAAATATATACTTAGCACTTTTTTTGTAGTGCAGATCTGCTGGTAAAGAATTCTTCAAACTTTCAGTTTCTTGACAATCTTCTTATCTTGCTTTTGTTTTCAAAGGATACTTTTGCTACGTGCAGAATTTGGGGTTAGAAGTTTATTTGACACTTTCAAGATATTGTGCCTTTGCCTCTTAGCCTGCATTCTTTTTGATGTACATTACTATAATCTGAACAACACTATATAATGTATCTTTTCTGCTTTAAAAATTTGTCTTTAGTTGGGCATTGCAGCGGGCACCTATAGTCCCAGGTACTTGGGAGGCTGAGGCAAGAAGAGAAGGGCTTGAGTTCAAGAGTTTGAGGTTACTGTGAGCTGTGATGCCACAGTACTCTACCAAGGGTGACAGAGTAAGACTCTGTCTCAAAAAAAAAAATTGTCTTTATTTTAGACTGTTAGTGGCATGGTTATAAAGTAGTAAGTGTAGTTTGATAATTTCTCACCAATATTTCTTAAAATCTTTTTCTTCCCCCTTCTCTTTCTCTCACCCCCTCCCCCCCCATAGCACATCTCCTATCTTTCTCTTCTTTCCTTTGGGAACTCCAATTACAGCCATGTTAGACAACTTGATGTTTTCCTATAAGTCAGTGAGTCTCTGTTTACTTTTGACAAACTTAATTTTTCTCTATTTTGGAGAGTCGACAATGCCTATTCATCTCTCTTCAATTATATTAATCATTTGCTTTTTAGTGTTTAGTCAGAATCCATACAGTAGAATCCATACAGTTATATTGTTATTTCATTTCAGAAATTTTACCTTTCAGTTTTAGCATTTTTTCCTTTTACAAACATTTTGCATTTCTTTTCTGATATCCACTATCTTTTTAATAAATTATTCACCTCTTCCTTAAGTTCTTGAATATAATTATGGTAGCTATTTTAAGCCTTTGACTCTTTCAAAACTTGTTTCTCAGCACTGTTTTAATTATTTCCCGATTATAAGTCAAATTTTTCTGATGTTTTCACATATATAGTCATTTTGATTCCATGCTAATCATCATAGGTGATTTTTTTTTTGATAGAAGTCAGGATTATATTGCCTTCCTTGACCTATTTTGGCTTTTTAATCTGTCAGGCAGATAAATTTCTGGTGGTTCTAATTGTTCCTATAGGGTTTGCTTCTATTTTTGGTTTGGTGGGGGATCTATTTGGGGTTTCATATTTAGTCCATGGGTATAGCCTCTACTCTAGAGCAAGATTCCTTACTCATCAGGCATGGCCTGAGATCTCAAATGATTGCTGGATATACTCTGACAGGTCTCCCACTCTGCCTGTGGCCAACACAGACATGTCGGTACCATGTGATTGCATACCTAGCACAGTAGTCTCCCCTTAGCTGCAGTTTTGTCCGTTTTCAGCTACCTGTGGTCAACTGTGATCCAAAAATTTTAAGTAAAGGGATCCTAGAAATGAACATAAGTTTTAAACTGCATGCAGTTCAGAGTAGTGTGATGAAATCTCCCACCGTCCTGCTTCATCCTGCCCGGGACATGAATACTCTCTTTGTTCAGCATATTTAGACTGGAGGTGCTACTCACGCTTAGTCACTGGGTAGCTGTCTTGGTTATCAGATTGACCGCCGAGGTAATGCAGTGCTTTTGTTCAGGTCACCCATATTTTACTTAATAAAGGCTCCAATCAAAACACAGGAGCAGTGACGATAGTAATTCAGATAGAAGCCTTAATGTGCGTTCTTTAAGTGAAAAGGTAAAAGTTCTCAACATAAGAAGGAAAAAAAACAACAACTGTATGCCAATGTTGCTAATTCTGAATACTATGTAGTCATCTTCCTTTGTAAGACCAGTAGAATTGACTAAAAGTAAACTGATTAATAGCACTTCTTAAGGCAAAACTATAACTTACATGTCTAATAGTGTTATATGTTCACTTAATATTTCTCTTATATGTAGTTTTTTTCATTTCTTATTGATAGAATTTCATGATTTCAATTGAGGTTGAAATCTTCCCCCAAATTTGATTTCACTGGGGTTGATTTCTGTAGTATTTATTGACTTTGTGTTATTTATGTCTTAGGGAACAGTAAATCTCTTAAAGGCTTAGATTATTAACCTTGGCAACTTTCTTCCATTGATTAAATAGGAATACCCTACCATAATTTTTAACAGTAAATATCTATCTACCAAAAGTTTATGATATCAGTGTTTGGGTTCTAAATCAAGGTTGTTGTAAACGAATCTCACTACAACTTGAGCAATTGTCTAAGCCTCATCCATAAAATAGGGATAATCAACTATCTCTTAGTGGATATTTTTTATGGTTTCAATCAATGTGAAAGCACTTGGCATTCTGTCTGGCACATAGTATCCATTTAATATAATAAGTATTAATATGATAATACCCAGTCCTTAGAATACCATATTGATTTATGTATATAAAAATGGAAACATAAGGAGGCAATACAGTACAGTGGGAAAGAGAAAGTACCTGTTCTGTTTTCATTTCTTACTCTTATAATTTGTGTGACCTTAGCCAAACCCTTTAAACTCCCTGATGCACACCATCCTATAAAATGAGCATAAATCGTCAACTACTATATAATTTGGTGCAAGAATCAATTAGGTTAGTATTCTATAGTGTATAAAAGGAGTTGCAAACAACTTAACGAGACAATAATTTTAATCAGTTAAATGAGTCATATGTTGAATTTAAATGTTCTCCACCAGAGAAAATCATCCTACCAGAAAGAAAACACTACCGTTCATTTCCTCAACTTTTTATGGCGTTGGTCTCCTTCTGAGCAGCCATCGTTTCTGCTGGACGAACCATTGCATAGTTTTCTCTGAAATTTGGTGAACATTTTATTAGGAAATTTACAAAAAAGGATAAGTTGAATATTTGAAATACAGATACAACATATGTGCTTCAAATGCGAATAGCACAGTTGTATGCATAATAAACACGTGCTTTTATTTAATAAACAACACATTCAAAAAAGCAAAAGGTAGTTATAAAGCCCCAAGTGTGGAAATTTCAAGTAGAGGGTTAACTCCCATGGTAATTTCAATTGCTAACATAGTCCTTTTAGGATGTTGCTAGATGCTGTGACCTATTGCTGAACCAATCTTGATTTTCCAGACCTGGGTCTAGGATGTAAATGTTATGTTCCACTCTCTAGGAAGAAGTGTTCCTGGGATTACATCTGGAGAGGGACAGCTGGGATGCCACTCTATGACAACCATGCTGTGTGGCGTCCAGTCAGGTGGCTGAAGAAGGGCTTTACTGTGCAGAATTGTCATCTAGGTAAAAGGTTAAATTTGAAAAGGGATATATAGAGATCTCTCTGGTTTAACTGGGCTAGCAACTGTAGAAAGCAACCTCCACCCCTAGGACTTAGGCTTTAATGGTAAACAAAGAAGAAACTCAAATACTGGGGAGCAGGGAGGGGCGGGTACATTTTAAACTAGTAAACACACTGCTTGTTTTTAACTTAGGAATTCTATATGACGATCCTTATGAAGTGTGACATTCCTCAGGCAATTTTATGTTGGGGAGTTCCCTAGATACCACCTGAAGTAACTACTTTCGGAGGAAATGAGTAGGATATTTTCCCTTGAAGTGTATTTAAAAAAAATGTAAGCAATGAAAACTATTGTCAGAGCTACAAATTGTGTCCCAGGGCTTCACTTACCACTACCACGTGGCAGCTCCATGGATCCTCCCCACCCAGTGTCCTCTGACTGAATGTACCAGAGTCCAGGCTTCAGCCTCTGGGAGAATCAATGATGCCCATTCCTTTAAGTAACTTGCTGGCTCTGATGGGAAAAGAGAAATGTTTGAAAGTTACTATAATTTATTCTGTTTACAAAATCAAATGTGATAAGAGTTAAACAAGCATGGTAGATACATGCAGAAGAAAGGTTATGATTATAAAAAATTTATATTTGTCTGGAGATTTACAGTTTTCCTAATCACTTTTCATATTGTTCATCTCACTATATTTTCAAAACAACTATATAAATTGGCTAGATATCACTGTCCCTATTTTATACCTAAGAGATATAAGTTTTTAGTGACTTCCCCCAAATCCCATAAGTACAAAGTGGCAGAGTGGAGACTCAAACGATACTTCTTAAAACTCAACCCTTGATCTTTTCGAAGAAACTCAGCGCCCTCAGATTTGGTTAAACTCCTCATTCAAGTGACATTCAGTTTGATACTGAGACAATCTACTTTCTCATCCTGAGGCCCCATTTAATCAAAAGTTAATAGGGAACCTGTACTGAAAAGCAAATGGAATCCCCATTCAGGAGAAAGAGCAGGCTGCTCTTTGAATGGTTTCAAAACGATGCCTGAAAAGGAAGTGAATAAAACTCTCAGGCTTGGATGGGGCCTCCCTGGATCTCCCTTGCCAACTGCATGATTTCTGGCTTCTCTTTTAGAAACTCCCTGACAAGCTCCTGGAAGCCCAGCAGCAGAGGCCAGGGAAGGTTATTTGAGCTAGAGCCATTCTGATGTGCTTGAAAAGCTCTTCTCTTCTCCAGCAGATCACCTGTCTCACAGGTGGGAGGGGTCGGGGGGAGCCAGGACTGCTGAGTCACCTGCTGAGGGAACAGCTCAAAGACAGGCTGCTATTGATGTGACTGCTCAGGATAAAGCCCTTCTGGTCCCTGAAGAATGTGAGGCACTTGTAAGCCACATTCTTTACATTCAGCTCATCATGTGGGCCTGTGCAGGTCCCCTGGCTCCACAGCACACTTGACATTCTGGCTATGGGCACGCATGGCCTTTGCCATTCTTTTCCCTTGAATAGATGTTTTTACTCTAGAGAGTGTAAGAATGTTCTTGTTTAGTTCCTAATGTTACCTGTATGTTGTCAAAAGTCTTGCTCTTATTTAAAAAGTGCTATTTTTGTCACCTTAAATGCTTGGCCTTTTCTTTCAGTGGTAGCTTTTCCCAGAGCAAAGTCCAATAGAGAAGGACTTTGGAAACCCAAGGCTGTGCTCTTGTCATCTCTCTCTCTCATCACACCTCACAGCTCAGTTGTCCTTTTGAGCCAAAACACCAACGTGATATGGTAACTCTGACCCTGAGCCAGGTACTACATTAGTTGTAGAACTGGCCTATGTCTTAGTTTGAAGCTGCGTGGGTAGGACTTATTTCACCCATATCCAAAAGTCATTTCCTCTTAGCATAAGAGGAAAGTGCTAGACTGGAAGGTGAAGTTCAGAGCCCACAACAAACTGTGATGTAGTGGGCACTTGTCGAGTCCTGATTCAACTGGGTTGAGATTTAATTAGGTTATCAATTTTGAAATGGAGGTTTTCCACTAATATGAAAAATATTTTAAATTCTAAGTTCTTCTTAATAAAGATATTCACTTCAACATTTACTTGTTATCCCACTGAGTTTAGAGATCTGTGCATATTGCAGATACTACTCTATTCCCATTGAAAATGAGTGAATCAAACAAATACCAATGAATGTAAATTCCTCTACCTGAATATGAATAGACCTACAGGCATAGGACAAAGAAGTGCCTTGGTAGAAGCACTTTTTTTAATTTACTAAATTCTTAAAATATAATTTATATATTTTCATTGAACACATTAAAAATGCAGGTGTATTAGGTCAATAATTACACTACACAAATTCTTACTGGGTGTCTTACAATATATAAAACACGTAATAGGTGATGTGGGGACCTCAAAGATTAACCAAGCACTGAACCTACTACAAAGAGACTTAGATACAAATAACACTTTAAAAAGTGAAGAGGATAAATGATTGTATAAGGTATCTGTGAGGCATCTCCTGCAGAAATCAAACATCTCTTCTGATGCTCCAAATCTCTGAATTCCAGTAGCCATCACAGTCAACAGGGTCAAGACGGTGCATCATTCTTCCCATTCTGCACAACCTCTGTGGTTATCTGAGCCCTTCTTAGGAGGGAAGTCTGGACTCTCATACACTGTCCGGCCATCTTCTGGAAAAGTTGTTCTTATTACATCACTAAATGATAATCCCTCTTCTAAGTAAAGTACTTTGTCCCCTCAAGTGATGGGTTGTAGCTTCTGTTGGCTTCCAGGATAATGAATTTAATCTGCACTTTTAGTTTCAATTCAAATGTAAGGAGATGAGGTACATTCTGTGTCCCACTGAACAGTGTGACAGAAAGCCTGGATTTTCTAATTTTTCTTTTCTACCCCCTCACATGCTTTGTTAGCTCCCGGTCCGTGTGATTAGGAAACCGCATTAGATTAGTGGGAACTCAGGTGTTTTTTCTGATGTGATGCCAATTGATAGATGGCTAAACATTGTTAACTATCCTTAGGAAAACATTGCCTCGCATGAGGAAGAAAGTTATAGCTGTTACCGTATTTAGCACACACATCTCACAAGAGACTGTCTTTGTTCTGCCTGACAGATCTTAACTAATTTCATTTTCATCTTCATCTGAAATAAGAGCTGGATATCGGAGTTGCTTACCGTGTCGGCTCACCACTTTCATGACATGAACGTGTTTAGAACATTTCTTTAAGCAAATACGTCGTGTATTTTCACGTCACCTACATGCTATGACCAGATGTCTAAAACTTGGTGCCATCGTGACTCAGGGCTAATAGGCTGGTTGCTCAGTGAGGTATAACAGGCATATGATTAATTGTTCTAATTATTAATAAGGCATATAGTTTTAGTCCTTTGGGAAATAGTATATACATAGTATTACTTTGTCCCTGTGGTCATTTTAAAAGAAAAGGAATGAACGGCGAGAAGTCTACTTGCGTGTTGTGTCACCAGACAAGCTTTCCTCACTAGGTAGACTTCCATTCAGAGGCCCTGCTTACTTTTCCCTCCTTCTTTGATCCTCCTGCCTTTTTCTAATTGTGTCACCTATGGAAGTATCCAGCAATCTAGGTCATCAGAAAAACTTTCAAATGACTTCTGACTACTTTTTACCATTACCCCTGGGTCGTATTTTTAAAAAAGGTCATTGTCAATCTTGAATATGCCAAAGGCCTCTTACATTTGAAGGCATCCTTCAACTTTCATTTATTTTTTCACTCTCACTTTTATCTTTCATGTTAAGCAAAATGTCAAAGGATTGGATTTTTTTCCGTACAAAGTTATTCATACAATGCTTCAAATCCTGAGCGCTAGAATGGTCAGAAATTCCAGCAATGTCAGTGTGAGTCTTTTTATAAACCTAACTCCCCCTCTACGTCTATCTTATTGTCTCGCGTGTGGTAGCTATGAGGAAGCTTTAGTGCTCATCAAGGATGCTGAGCTGCATGCTGGTGGCTCACATGGCTCCCTCCTGCTGCGAGCTGAAATGAAACGTGTCACTTCAGATCTACGAATCGAGGGGTAGGTTCTGGATGGACACATGCTGACCTGCTGGATCCTCAGAGGCAGCCTCAGCCTTTGAAATGGTGGCAGAACTAGCCCTGGCCTGGGCCTTTGGTGGGGATGGCAGACTTGCTATCTCTGAACAGCCTTCCCCAACCTTCTGGCCTTTGAGGAATAGCACACATTTGCTTTAATTTTTCCCTTTTATCTTACTGTAAGCAGGAGGGAAGAACCAAGTCACTCCTTCAAGACTTTACTTGGAAGTCTTCTCATCTACATAGCCAGTTTCATCACTCACAAGTTATACCTTCCACAAAACATGCGGACGTGAGCGTGATTCAGCCAACTTCTTTGCCTCTTTGCAATAAGGATTACCTTTTCTCCATTGTCCAATAACATGCTCCTCCTTCCACCAGAGAACTCATCAGAATCACATCTCATGCCACCTTTATGCCAACACTCTGTATTTTACCATTCATGTGTTCTCTAAGAAAATGGAAGATTTCTCTACACTTCTCTTTTCTTCCTGAGCTGTCCCCAGGATCACATTTAATAGTCCCCTCGCAGCAATATTGACTTTTTCTAGTATGCTCCGCAAAACCCTCTCAGCCTCTACCCATATTGCCCAGTTGCAAAGCTGCTTCTACATTTTTAAGTATTTGTTATGGCAGCACCCATTTCTTGGTGCCAGTGTCTGTATTAGAGTTCTCCAGAGAAATAGAACCCACAGGATATGTATATATAATTCCTTATAATAAACTTTACCTATAAACTACTTATATGTATAAAATGTATTATAAAGAATTAGTTCACGTGATTATGGAGGATGGGAAATCCCACAATCGGTTGTCTATAATAGTGAACTAGGGAAGCCAAGTGTGTCTTTTCAGACCAAATCAAAGGCCTGGAAATGAGATTGGTGTAAGTTTGAGTCCAAGAGCTGGAGAAGATCAATGTCCCATCTCCAGCAGGCATAGAAAGTGCATCCTCCCTTCCTCTGCTTTTTTGTTCTATTCAGACCCTCAAAGGTTTAGATTCTCCCCACCCATGTTGGGGAGGATAATATGCTTCCTACCCGTTCAAATGCTATTCTCATCCAGAAACACCCTCAGAGACACACCCAGGAATAATTTTTAGCCAAATACATGGGCACCATTTTGTCCACTCCAGTTGACACATAGTTACCACAGGCTAAGATAGTAGGTGTTTAATGACCGATGAATGAAAGAATAGGTCTGTGGCATCGAGGCTGGCCTTATTGTCATATGGATCAAGGAGCCAACTTTTATTCCACACCCAATAGTTTAGAGTAAGGTAACTTTTCAAAAATAATCATGGCCAAGCCTTAGCACATTGAGCACAGCGTCTAGAAAGGTAACTGTTTTTTTCTCAGCCCTCTGACCTGAGTACCCTGAAAACGTGCAGATTGTACTGTCTCCTGATTAAATTATAAGAAGGTTATAAAAACAAAACAATGCACAATATCCCTGGGGTTAAGTGTGGACTGCATGTTAATACTGGCATAGTAGTTGTTTATGACGTACAAAGAGCTGAAACAAACACACTTGCCTTAAGTGTGGTCCGTCTACAAAATTAATGTTTGACTCACACGGTCACATGTTAGTCTGTGCCAGTTCTCACTGGTAAAGAGTCATTCATTTGTTCATCAGATATCTAGCGGGCACTTACTCAGGCCTGCTAAAATGGCCACACAATCAAGGTCAACTAGAAGTTTTGTTCACCCTCAGATCTTCTCAGGACTTAGAGGCCACTTTTAATTCAAAGTAACACAAGTTATGCAGCTCAGAATCTACAGGCAAGGAGTAACTCTTACAGCAAACTTGGCATAATCGTGATGTTTTCCCTTTCTTCTGTTTATATTCATGGTTGTGGTTTGTAGGCATTTGGAGTCTGAGTTTTCTTATTGGAGATCTGATTTATTTGCAGAGTTACATCTGAGTTTTTATGAAAGGCTCAAAGGCTTTGCTTGTTTTTTAGGCATTAAGCAAAATCACCTTGAGCGTTTCCCATTAACCCTCTGGCTGGATAAAATGTGGTAGTTTGAGTACGCAATTCTTTCTAATGGAATAAATTAGTTGCAACTTGTTGGATGCTCATTATTTAGTAATAAAGGATTTAAATGCATTCTTAGTGATTTTTTATGACGTCTTCGTGTTCATGCTCCTTGGCTACAACTATTGCTACTTTCAAATACCATTTTACAAAGGTGGGAAGGAGACTTAACCGATTTCTTACATTACCCCTTGAGTTTAAGATGTTGGGTCCTGGTGCCCCTGACTGCATCAAATCAGATGACCCAACAGGGCTCTGCTGCACAGGCTGTGGTAGGAGAGGTCTCTCGCCCTGGGATCGCCATTGAAGAGCTTAGACCACAAGGAAAACAAGGAAGAGCTCAGTTTATTGCCTGTGTTGGGTGCTCTGGTGCCTCGGGGTGAAGTGAGTGAAAGCCAGGAAAACTTTCTGTAAGCTCCTTGGATGGGAGCTGGCAGAATCTACCTTGGCAGCTTCCCCTCACGGAATATCCATTAACCCTGCTTATCTCTGGAAAAACACTGCCCTGTTTCCACAGTCTGCTGCTTGTCAAAGAATACAGCAAGAGATCATCTCTGAGTTCAAGGAGAAGATGAGCTTTTCAGCTATTGTGAACATAGTTTGGGGGCACTAATTCTTCCTCTTAGCTCCATGACAGAAGGTGACATGCAACACAGAGTGTGATCTGAACGTAGGTGACTGATTCAGAAAGAGTCTCTTTAGACTCTGGTAACTATAAATCCAAGGCCAGGGCCCCGATTTTTTGAAGGTGTATGAGTGATATTTACAGCCTAGAAGATAAAACTGAACGTAAAATTCCACTTCTCACCTGGACTTCCAGTTTCCTCCCGATACCACATCCTGGGACAGTGCTGGTGGGTGGTGCAACTATTCTAGCTCTTTCTCCGTGGTTCACACTATATCCCCAATGCGATATTTCTTTCTCATTCGTTTGTTCATCAGACGTCTAGTGGGCACTTACTCGGGCATGCTAAAATGGCCGCACAAGCAAGGTCGATTGGAAGTTTTGTTCACAGCTATAAAGCAGTCTCATCTATTGTCAGAGCGACCAAACAGGTGTTTTGTATAAATACTTACCAATAAAATAATCTATGATAGAGTGCCCAAATGGAGTTTGATCAAACTTATGAAGTATGTCATTCACAATAACAATTACTAATGTTAAAAGCAGGCTAAAACGTGCGGTTTTAAGTCACTAGGGGTGGCAATTTTCAAATACGACAGAAAATCATTTTCTCAGATGATTAATTGCTATTTCACCTTGAGACACCTGTGGAAATCAATGGGCGGACACTGATGAATCTGATGTAGAAATTCTTAATTCTGTAATGTAAGTGTAATTCATTTATAAATATGCCCTTTTAGAAAACTTAGTTTAAATTTTAAATATTTTAAAATAAATTACAAAATTTGGACAACAATATGCTAGTTATATAGTGGGTCCCTGGTATCTCATCAGCACAGACTGAGGAGACTTGACAGAGTAATTCTTAAAGAGAAAAAAATCAAGGAAGAAGGGCAGCGCCTGTGTCTCAAAGGAGTAGGACACTGGCCCATATGCTGGAGGTGGTAGGTTCAAACCCAGCCCCAGCCAAAAACTGCAACAAAACAAAACAAATCAAGGAATAAGATGTCACAGAACCTTATGGTATATTGCTTAACAACAATTACATCAGGAAATTCTTTATCATCCCTAACCCAAGCCTAATATTCTACATTTAAAATGTAATCTTTCTCCAATAAATAGTAAAAAGTCATATTTATGTATAATGAAATTAAATACACCTTAAATATAAAGTAGAGCTCATGCATATCACCCCCGAGATGGGGTTAATTGCATTAAAATGCAGTATTAGCAGAATAGCAATTTTTTTTAGTAGCCTCTTTTTTGCTTGTCTGGTCACATTTGATGAATAAAGGATATTTAAATCTTGAAAGTAAGTTTTTTTCCTAAATAAAACTATTGGATGTTTAATAGGACAGGTATTGGCTATCCTATCAAATACTCACAAAAGGTTAACTTAAGGATATGTAAGTCTAGCTTAGAATATATATATTTATATATATGTAGCATTACCAGTGGCTTAATCATAATGTTGATTGTTTCACATATCATATCATTTAATGACATCCATGTGATATAAGGACTGCCAAGCCTAGTTTATAGATAATTCCACGCAGAACTTGGATGCCTACATTGAAGAATATTATGTGAAGAAACACAAATATCAAAACAAGAGGTCTTAGAGCAGTGGTTCTCAACCTTCCTAAAGCTGTGACTCTTTAATACAGTTCCTCATGTTGTGGTGGCCCCAACCATAAAATTATTTTCATTGCTACTTTATAACTATAATTTTTTGCTACTGTTGTGAATCGTAATGTAAATATCTGATATTAGGTGACCCCTGTGAAAAGTTTGTTCAGGTCACGACCCACAGGTTGAGAACCTCTGTGTTAGAGTGACAATGACTCTTGTATCACTTAACACTTTGCTGCCCACTCACAAGTCACCCGATAACATGGATAGTTTCTGCATAAAATTGCCGGTCAACAACGTGTTAACATAACAGCGGTTCCCTGATTCGTTTTCCCAGTCTCACATCTTCATTTTTCCGAAATCTGCCTATTTTATTCTTTCTCCCCTCCTTATCTCTTAGCTGCTATAACACAGCATCACTTAGTGCCTTCCACATCTTAAGGCATTGTTGACCAGCAATTTTTCACAGAAACCATCCAGGTCACAGGGGAACATGTGACCAGCCAGCAATGGGTTCAAAAGACAATTCTGTCTCAATAACCATTTTGCTTCAAAACAAAACAAGACAAAAAATTCAAACAATCAAAAAATAAAATCCTTTCTGTATGAGAGAGTGTTGGACTGGAATCACAGTCAGCATATATAAAAATACTTCAACTCTGTGTGCTGTATGGAACCACAGCTTTTTCTTAATCTATAAACTCAATGTCATAGTTGTAATTAATGTTTTTAAACGCTTGACCATGACCAGCAGTAAGAAGTACATTTTATATTGCAACTTGGTAAAACACACACATACACCTCAAAAGTTTCACCAAACACTGTTTACTAGGTGCCATGCCTTTTAATATTTTCTACTTTGTTCTCCTTAGTCTTTATAAATAATGTTGATTACCCACTAAACTGATTTCACAACCCACTGATGGATCTCAATCTGAACTTTGAAAAGTACTGCCAGCTCTTAAAAACAAATTATGGTATATTAATGTCATGCTCATTACCACTCAAGAAACAAATCTATGCATGCCAATCTCCACTCCGAACAACCTTCATTGGAAAATAACTCTTTTATCTATGCATATTAAAACACCTTGAAATAAATTTGACTAATGTTTTCTTATGTTTGAAAAATGATCCATATATTTCAGAAAAAAATAGTGAAGTCCTAAGCTATTGAGTAATACAAAGGAAGCAAAGGTTAACATGATTCATTGAGCAAATATGCTTAATACGGCATCTGGAACGTCATAACAGGAGGCAGCTGTGAAGATCTTGTGTGGAACAGATCCCCAAATGCAGGACTTTATGTTTGTCTTTATTAAAGGCAATAAGAGAACAGATAAACACTTACTCTGTACCTTCTGTAAAAAAAAAAAAAAAGAAGTAATTATTCATTCCCTATGTACTTGGGCAGCAATTGTAAGAAGAAATCTTTATATTTTATAATAGTAAGGAAATAGACATTCTAAGAATTAAAGCCACTTTCATCAAGGATGTTCTTCTGTTTCCCAAATAATTTTTATACTCTTTAATATGTGTTTGTTACACCAAGAAATCTGAGTCTATCATTGAATATTGTATCAGTTACTTATTCCAAGACCTTCATTGAACTCCTTCTATAGGCCCCCACTGGAGATACAAAGATTAAAAAGGAAGAAAGTTTTGTTTTCACTAAGCTTACGTTTCTATGAAAACTCAGTTGGTCTTCACATCTTTTCAATTAGATATGTTACTGTATCATTTTCACACACATATAGACTTAGAAATAAGTTAATGCATAATGAATAAGTTATCACTTAAGATGAAGGGAGTTTATGTATTTTCATTAATCTCCAACTGAAATTTGACATTTTTTTCACTTATGAATATGGTCAATTCGTATCTGAATTATCATTACCTATGATTTTGTCACCAATACACATTACAGATATTCGCATATTCTATTACCTTGGGTAGGGATATCTTAAAATACTGTTTCTTCTAATCAGTGTGTTTAAATTATGGTACTTATAGGTGGACTACTAGATCTTGTTACTTAATACACTTATAAATGCATATACATTATTATATCTAAATTTTGTTTTTAACTTCATTAGAACTACCTTTCAATAGGATCGTATTGTTTTATAAAGGGGCATAGTTTATGTTATGTATTAAAAAGTGTTATT
Source organism: Arctocebus calabarensis (assembly GCA_963573935.1). Taxonomy (NCBI): domain Eukaryota; kingdom Metazoa; phylum Chordata; class Mammalia; order Primates; family Lorisidae; genus Arctocebus; species Arctocebus calabarensis. Next base: position 30,864 of record CAUYON010089878.1, on the reverse strand, counting down.
TTGAAAGGGACCCTTAGGTTTTACAGATGGCCAAGGGAGTTGATGTCACCAAAGGGTTAAGATCTCCTCCTCTAAGCAAAAGATTACAACCTTACATGCACAGAGCACAGGCAGGTAACACTAAGAATAGACTAGAAAAAAAGGTTATTAGAAGACCAATATAACTCTCTAGAGAAAAGCTTTGTGGGGAATTTCATGGGAATCTCAGTAACCAATAGCTCTGTTTTCTACTCCAACTTGCGTCCAACTGAAAAAAAAAAAAAGAAAGATAAGTGAATAGATCAGATAGAGTCCAAAGCATCATCTTTTTAACCAACAAACCAAATGTTAGAGAATGTGGCTTGTTTTCTGGCTGCCACAACTCAGAGAGGGCCCAGTGGAGGAAACTGCAAGGTGGAGGAGGCATCTCCCACTCAACAAGAGCAAGCTGCAGCCTGCTTCATGTCCATGGCCACGGACACTGAGACCTGCTGGATGTCAGCCGGTTTATCCAGCAGGGCTGGTTCTGGCAGCTAGAAGCCCTTGAAATGGTCTAGAATAATGCATTCATTAAGTAGATTCCAAGGCCAAAAAATTTTGCCCTAGAAGCCCTTGAAATGGTCTAGAATAATGCATTCATTAAGTAGATTCCAAGGCCAAAAAATGTTCTTCCTAGTCTGTTTCCTTTCCCAAGTTCTGTCTTTCTATAACTGTCTAATGTAATCTCTCAGAAGTTCTACAATAGAATGAACTACAAATGCAGAGAGAAACTTCATGAATAAGAAGCTAACAATATGAGGATGCTCCAAATTTGAAATAATTCCTCCCCTCATGAAATTGCCTCAGAAGAATTAACATCCAAGTACTCACCCCTTCTTAGGTTTAAATGTAAAGATGACAAACCCCAAAAGAATTGAAGCATAAATCACATTCTATGGCCCTTGTGAGGGACTCATGCCATCCTGATTGTTCCTAAGTGTGGGGTGGAGGGGTTTCCGCAGCGTTGGCAGAGTGAGGGGATCTGGTAGTGGGTGCGATGGGGGCTGTCGCTCCTGGGGGCTGGCACGGCTCCTACAGGACTGCAGAAGATACGTGCTGAGTTTCTTATGAGCTTAACTGGTTTAAAATGTCAAGAAGTTAATATTGTCACTGGTGGGCCACACCCATCAATTTTAGAAAAGAGGACAAACATCAGCCTTTACGGCAATTATCCCAGAAAAAATTACATTCCCAGAATGCAGGGATTAGTGTGTTATCAAAAGCCATGGCTCAAAATGCAAAGACCCTGTGAAGGGGTGTGAGCTTGCCTACTCCTATCCTAATCCCCAGAATCTGTGATATGTCGCCTTACAAGGCAAAAAGGGCTTTGCAGGTGTCACTAAGGATTTGAAATGGGGAGATTATCCTGGTTTAACTAGGTCATGAGCATCCTTATAAGAGGACAGCAAGAAGGTCAGAGTCAGACCCTTGTAGATCTGAAGATGTGACACAGCTTCCTTTAGGAAGGATGTGGGGCCACAAGTCAAAGAACACAGGTCGCTGCTAAATCTAGAAAAATTGAGGAAATGGATTTTCTCCTAGAGTCTCCAAAAGGAATACAGCCCTGCCAGCACCTGGAGTTTAGCCTAATAGGTCCCATTTTGGATTTCTGGACTCTAGAACTACAAGATAGTAAATTGCCCTTGATCTTAGCCAAAAGGCCAACTAGCTATCAAGATAGTAAATTGGTATTATTTTAGGTCATTAAATTTGTGATAATGTGTTATAGCAACAATAGAAAACTAATCCTACAAATTGAAAACTTGAATTCTGGAGCAAAACCAGCCTATGTTTGGGTCCTGTTTTTGCAGCTTAATAAATGCATGGCTTTGAGGCCTAGCAGCACAGACGAGATCTGTCAATCACCAGCACACATGTGCTAAGGCCAGGGGCTCGTACCAGACTTCACCAGGAGATTCCCTGTGCCCACAAAGGCCAGGCCTTTGCTAGTCTTGTGCAGTTGGTGCCTTCTGAAATTATTTCTACATAGGTACCTTGGCCAAAGTTTTCTCAGTCCCACAGCCACTGTGTTGTCAAAGCCAAATTATCCCTATATTTTTCCTGAGAACTTTATCTTTGCTGAGAGCCATGCAAATTTGCACCATGAAATTATAGAAAGCTGCCTCATAAACTAACAACAGCCTCTACTACCCACTGTGGTTAAAACATTTCTCCCATACATAAAAAATCCAGAGCCTTGGAGGCACCTGTGGCTCAGTGAGTGGGGCACCGGCCCCATAAGCTGAGGGTGGTGGGTTCAAACCCGGCCCCAACCAAGCTGCAACAACAACAACAAAATAGCCGGGCATTGTGGCAGGTGCCTGAAGTCCCAGCTACTCAGGAGGCTGAGGCAAGAGAATCACCTAAGCCCAAAAGCTGGAGGTTGCTGTGAGCTGTGATGCCACATCACTCTACTGAGGGTGACAAAGTGAGACTCTGTCTCTTAAAAAAAAAAAAGAAAGAAAGGGTGGCGCCTATGGCTCAAAGAAGTAGGACGCCAGCCCCTGCCAAAAAAGGCAAAAAAAAAAAAAAAAAAAAGAAAGAAATCCAGAGCCCCAGGCCTCATAAGATCTTATAACACATTTATTTTATTTCCTCATTCCAACCATTTGTTAAGTTATTTCTCAGCATTCCCAACTGATGCACCTAATGTTGGGCTTTTCTAAGGAAAAGCCCTTTTTTTCCTTCCCAGATTCAAATACAATTCATAAATAAGATAAAGGAACAAGGCAAATGTGGACCAAAATGTCAGCTTGATTGCTGATAAGGCTGCTGCTGGAGGATGTGGCTTGAGGTGGCTCTGGGGAGGAGCCAGATTTGCAGCAATAGTGGGTGGCCCTCCCTGTGGAGAGAGAGAGCAGCATCTCAGACTTTCTCCCTCTGGCTAGGATAGAGGCCTAGTTCAGACTGACCTCCTTTCCCAGCACATGGGAAAGAAAACTCATGTGCTGTTCAGGTCAACCAGCACCATGATTTGATACATAGTTCACATCCGACGGCACAGAACCCATCTCACGGACTTCCAGTCCTTCTGAAGCCCCCTTGCTAAGTCCAATCAAAATATTCCCAGCGTAGTGGAAAGAAGACCTTGTGATACCAGTCAAGTGATAATTATTTTTTACCATGGCATGAATATACTGTTAAATTAGTAGCAATTTAGGCACTGTTACATAACTAATGCAACTAATAGGGACATATATCACAATTATTTGGAGGTGACCCCAGATGTAGTAGGTGGAGCATTTGTAGAACCCTCATGAACTACAAAGTGGAATCAAATCTATTTCTGAAACTCATTTTATAAGATTAGCTTTTGATTTTTGTTCTTAGGGTATCACATATGTTGCAATATGTATGCAACATATTCCGGATCAGACTTGCCCATCTTTACATTGAATTTGATCTCTTAGTCCGCGTTCATTGAATTTTGCCGTAAAGATATTAGCTGGTGAGCAAAGGACAATTTACGTGGAACTGGCTTAGGTGGGAAGTTTATGGCAAGATATGAAGGTGATGGTTCATCAGTCCCCAAAGAGTCCAGAGCTGGTGAAGATGGAGCTGCCCGGGGAGGTGTCTCCAGCTGACACGTTTCCTCTGGCACCTCTGGGTCTCGCCCAGTCCAGGGAAAGCACCCTGCTCTGCTCTGTTACTCCGGTTTCTCAGCACATTGGTGTGATTGTCAGGTACAGCTTGAACGTTTATTCGGGATTTGCTGATTTGGTGCCTGGCCCATCTGCATTCTCCAATGCTACCTCAGAGTAACTCACATTTCTCTGGCTTCTGTGTCTCTAAATCCTTGGTGCACAAGGGCTCTGCAGTGAATAGATCTCGGGAGTAACTAAAATCCCAGAAAACTGCCCCTTTTTTGCCAACATAAATCAAGGGTATTGATGTGGAAGTGTTTGGATAGCTTAAAAAAAATCCATCACTACCACTGACAAGGCCACAACATGCATGTTCAGCTAATACTTGGCTAGGAGCTATCTCTTTATGCACATAAGACAATTAAAAGGAGGCATCGTGAAGTTGAAAATTTTATTTTAAAAACACAGAGATACTACTTTAGATTCACAGATCCTTTGAAATGGTTTCAATATTTGAGTTTTGTCTTTGTGTTCTTTCGAATAGGTATGACATTTTAAGTTTAATCACTGGATTCTTTGAAATGACTACACTCTTTTAGGTTCTAGATCTGTGTTCATTCATTTCCTTGTTTGTTTTTCTTTTCAGGGAGACTTTCTGGGGATATAGATTCCCAGTAAATATAATTGATTTCACTGTATTAGGGAAGGATGTGTTTTGATGATCATTTCTTGTGCCTAGCATTTCTTTGTTCATTTCTCTGGAATCTTTCTTGCAGAGTACCCACAGAATCCCACAGAACTTGCATTTTAAGCAGCAATGCAAATACCAGAGCAGGGCTGACCAGTCAGGTTGAAGTTCCACAGTCTTCTCATCCCTCCGCTGAAACTGGGTTATACTGTGAAATGGTCGTGCTCCTTACAGTGACATCCTATGCCCAGTCCCAGGTTGGTGTACCATGACCTCCACCTGATTCACAGAAGCACTCACCACTGTCACCCCACCTGGGTGCATTGGAAACCTGCAGTTATTTCTTAGACTTGTAGACGTGTGTGGACTGAATCACCCCAACCAGCTACTCTTCTTCTACTTCCTTGTCTGTTTCATTTCCTCTTTTGGTTCAGTGACCGAGGCCAGGAGGCCGAAGTTATTCTGTAGATTACTTTCTCTGCCTGGAGGCCATGTGATGTTTGGTAAGGTGTTTGACCGCTCTTTCCAGGAAAATAATTATAGAGTTATTCTCTATATCCAGGGAGAGAGGATGGGTAGTCACACAATTTGAAATAATTGCTAAAAAGAGAGAAACAATACTTTTGGTAGCTTGGAAGAAGTCACAAATGCTGCTGTAGAACAGTGTCCTGGACTGAGTCATCATGGCTGTCAAGACTGGGTTAAGGTCTCTAACCAGGGCAGTGTCAGCTCCAGCATAGGGCTCAGGGCTGCTCCATTAGAAATGTTCTCTCAGAGCTTCCTGCTGAAGTCAGCTCAGCCTCAAGCCATTGTGGAACCTCAGTGGCACAGATTTTAGAAGGGAAACAAACGACACCCAGATCGGAGGACATGACCAAACTGTGGGAAGAGCCCCTGAGCAAGGCAGCCAGCAGGCCAGAATGTCATGTCTAAAGGGGCTGCAGGTCAGATCAACTCTGCTGCTTCTGCTGCCAGGCTGTGATCTGGTAAGTAAGCATCGGTGGAAAGGGTTCTCACAGCAAGAACGGTGAGAATTAGGTTGCAGACGACTGGGGATCCATGCAGACAGGATCCAGTTGAAGATCCAGGTGAGGGTCCTGGCCCAAACCAAGGTGTCAGAGCAGAGTCAAGCAGGCAGGGTTCAGGGGAAGACTCCAGACTCAGCAGCGAGGAACCAGGGCCTGAGGCAGGCACCAGTCCAGCACGGAGAACACAACAGGGGCCACAGGAAACCTTGACACAGTCAGCAGCGCACGGCCTCCCATGCCTCGCCCCTGGGCTAGGTCTGGGGTAGGGTTTGCTAATCTTGGCATGATTGCCACGTGGGGATAACTCTTTGCTCTGAGGATTTCCCTGCACATTGCATGGTGTTCAGTAGCATCCCAGACCTCTATTCTCTAAGTGTTAGTAATAATCCCTCAGCTGTGACAACCCCAAATGTCTCCAGACATTAATACATATCTCTGATGAAAAAAAAAAAAATTGCTCCAGTTAACTAGCTGACAGCAAAATACTGATTCTGCACTGGCAGGTGGAACCACTCTCTTGACCAGAATTGATTTAGGAACAGGAAGAGCTGAATCTGTCAATGAAGGATTTCAGGGTCCAGGACTTGACAAAAAGTATCCAAAGACAATCAGTACCAAAATAAGAGACACCAGCAAGTGTTGGAAGGGAAAGGGTTATGCTGTGTAATTTTTTTGGAGTTAAGACAAGGTTAGGGAGGAGAAGGGGATGGAAATGTCAGAGTGAGTTACATGTAGTTTAAGATAGAGGCTATACCTGCTCCCGAGCCAGACCTGTCACTCAGAACTCCCTGTCCTTGCCAACCAGGGTACTCAGGAATTAAAATTCTACACTTTGAGCACCAAGCAAAGACTTGGGTGGGTATTTAATGGTGAAATCCATGCTTGGATGTGTCCTGATGACACATTCTCTTCTGTGATGACTGGCCGGCTCATCATGAGAATTCTTGGAGGATGCTCCATCTGCAACTTCCCAGTGACAGGGAAGGCTCAGGTGAACCCCACTTACAGAAGAACGTTGGGAAGGACCAAGATGTTTTCATGTTGAGTCGTGTGTAAGTTTCCCTTTTGTGAACACTGGCTTGGTTCATGGCTTTTCATCTACTGTGTGAGAGATGGTCTCATGCAGCTTTCCTTGACAGATCTTCAACCCCCAGGACTTTGCCATTCCTGAGTTCAGGACTTCTGCCACTTCCTGCGGTCATCTTAGTTTTCCACACATCACATCTTTCCTTCTAGAGGAGTTAAATGTCGCATGGTCTGAGTAAAGAGCCAAGTTAGGAGCAGAGAGAGCCTGCCTGGACACTGCAGGCAGTAGTCTGGATAGTGTGGCTACCCATGTCCTGCAAGTTCTCAGAGCTCCTTAAAGCCTGCTCTCCCAGGGCCCCAGAAGCTCTGGTGATGGCTAAGTCTGGGTCCTGACATCAGGGTGGACAGAGCTCCCTGTTCCTCCCACCGCCACCCACTCAGGCGGTGAGGTGAGCCTGGCATGAGAGCACAGCAGATGGCAGATGGCAGGAACTTAATGCATAATTTTGTTTGACAATTGAAAATGTAATAATGCTCCTTAGAAAACTTTCAGGTCTTGGAGCTTTAGGTAAATGCAAATCACGAGGTTAATTTTATTTCTACCTTCTGAGAAAATTCAAAGCAGCAAAAGCTGACTTTTCTTAACAGAGGTTAAGAAGCTGCCAATGCACAAACAGGGTGGTGGCCTTTTGGCCTTCTCCCTCTCCCGGGTCCTCTGCTTATGTTCATCTAATTCCTGGGACTCAGCACTCTTTAGTTAGAGGAGAGCACATGTGTTTATAAGATTTCTGATCCGTTAGGGACTTTCTTCCTACTGATTTACATTTGCACACAGATTATAACAGTACATTTGGATGGGCAAATGGCTTAAATTTTGTCTGTTAGTGTATCAGAATTCCCTGAACTCCAGATATATTTAGTTTATTTTATGTATTTAAATGCCTTCCTCCCTCTCACCTTTCTTCCTCTCTTTCTCTCTCTTTCTTCTTCTCTCCCCCTTTCTCATTCTCTTGTAATTTTTGACATTGATTTGAAAAGTGTGTGAGTGTTTGTGTGTGAGAGAGAGAGTCAGAGAGCTTTGTTTTATGTCTCAAAACTTGGTTTTTCAGGAATGATCTCAATTTTGCTTTGCACGTATTTTGCTTTGAATTTTATCCAGATTTAAGGTTATATTAACTCCCCTGTGGTTAATACCTGCTTTAATTCTAGCAACCTCCATCTGGGTATACTTTAAGAGAAAAAAATCTAATATACAGTATTCAGGACTCCACTAGGTCGATTAGGTACCAACTTCCAGTTCTGTCTTTATACATCACACAGTGTTTGCAGCGGACTGGTGTTCTGCCCGGTGGCCCTCACAACATGCAAGCAGGGCCTTGAAGTGGGGAGCAGCAGGAGATCTGTCTTTCATGTTTGCCATGCTTGCTTTCCAAGACTCCCTCTTGCCTGTGTGCCCCAAAGCCTGGAGCTGACCAGGAAACACCCAGACTAAAACAATACTCCCACTCACCCGGGTTTCCTGACCCCTCTTCACCTACCATCGAGCCAAGTGGCAGAATGTGGTACGCAGATTGTGAAAGTTCAGGGGCCTGGGAGAGCTTAGGCCTGCTCCTTACTAGCTCTGAGAATTTGGGAAATTGGAAATGGCTCAACAAAAATGTGAAGACTCAACAGTTGTAATCGTTAGCTTAATCTCCCCATCTTTACCGATGACTATAGGAATTAAGTAGAATTCATAATCTATTGAATCTAAGGTCATACTAAAAGGAAAATGGAATTCCAGTAGCCTGATATAGAAGCTCAGATTAGCAGAGATGATTCACTTTAGAAACATGTGGAACACCGGCAGCTGACTCAGAACTTCAAGATGAACAAATACACTCCGGGAAGGCACTGTCCCTCCTGGATCGTAGAGTCCCTTCCTCTGTCTTCACAGAGGACAAGGTCTCAGTCATCTTAAACCCTTCCCCACTGGAGGGGTATTCTTTACTCTGTCTCCCCATCCTGCTCCTCCTGCCCTCTGCTCCGGAAGTGAAACGTATTTCCTTCTGTCCAGACAAAAGCAGAGATGTATGAAAAGTCACTATCTTCTATATGAGATGCCATTTTTTAAAAATAAAATAATGTCAATGCTTTGTTTTAACACAGGCCATTCTACTTAAAACTCTGTCATTGTACCCCATGATTGCATTAATGTACACAGCTATGATTTAACAAAATAGGAGAAAAAAATCTGTGCACATATATATATATATATACAATTATACCATTATACTATATATATTTATTTATAATATATACCATTTAAGCTAAAGCATCTTTTAAAAAGTTAGTATTTAAAGCCTAACTGTGGACAGTAAAGGATTTAATAGAGATTATTACATTATTGCATTTAGGGATTTTTTGGGGGGGGGGAGACAGAGTCTCACTTTATCCCCCTCAGTAGAGTGCCATGGCGTCACACAGCTCACAGCAACCTTCAACTCCTGGGCTTAGGCAATTCTCTTGCCTCAGCCTCCCGAGTAGCTGGGACTACAGGCGCCCGCCACAATGCAGGTCTATTTTTTGTTGCAGTTTGACCGGCGCTGGGTTTGAACCTGCCACCCTCAATATTTAGGGCCAGCACCCTACCCACTGAGCCACAGGTGCCACCCAGGTTTTTTTTTTTTTCCAAAGCTATTCAGACAGCAGCAATTATTCTGAAAGCCTCTTTACAGGAACAAAAAGAAGTAATGATAGATGTTCTTGCAACGTTAAAAATAATGTATTTATTTGTTTAAATCAATGATGTGAGTGAGCTGAACTCTTTCAGCAATAACTCTATCAGGGGAATATGAAAGACTTCTTACAGATAAAATAGTGTCTTCTTTATTAAATTCATTCTTTTCCTCCTTCCCTTTCCCTGGCTCCTGGGATATTATAGGTCTGCACAATGTTGTTGAATGAAGAATTGTGAAAAATCACACAAATGATTCCTTAAACCAATCTGTCTATCACTGGTAGCTTATGAGTGAACAATTGCGGGAAGAGGAAACCTAGGCCGGGATTCCCAGTAAATTGGAAAGAAGCATCCCAGTGAGGCCACAAATGCATGAAACTCTTAGTGAAAGACTATCTTGAATTTTGCTCTAAAAATATTCATGGAAAGGCTCTTCCTACACATCTTGCATTTAGTTGTTTTCGTCAAGTTGCCTTTGTGATGCTACTTCATTGAAATATAGGAAGTACAAATTACATTCATTTTTAGTTCGGCTAATCACATCATCAATCTGTGCAGTGGCAAATATGCTAGTTTCAGTCGGTTCATGCTACAGCACAAGGTATGTATTCCTAAAGCTCTGTAGGAAATGGCACAAGGAAAGCCACAAGGAAATGGCACAAAGGCCAGTGGAGAAAATGAGGTTAGAAGCACAACACCCGAAAGCTCTGTCCATGACACATAGGGCAGTGCGGTTTCAGCTAAGTTAAATGGTTAAGAAAGACACAAGTGCTGCAGCAAAATTGCACTATGCCATGAAGAGGATGGAAATTTGCTTGTGGGAAAGGGTGTCCAAAGAATTGCAGTTGATAACTTATTTATGAAGTGTCGGAAGGTTAACTGAAATTGGATCAAAGGTTGTGGCAATGGATGTGGACAATTGCAGCCCATCACATTGGGAACTGTGGTGGCTGGAGAACGTTTCAGGTGTATGAATGTGTGGACTAGTGGGTTCCTGTATAGCTCAGTTGGGTTGGGTGCAGTTTCCTTGGTTCACCTAGTGTTTCTTGCAGAAAAAATTGCACACAGCAACCTGGAAATTTACATTACGCTCCAATTATTCCCTGATGTAGCAACTGCATTGGGACAAATTCATTTATGCCAGAACCGACTGTATAGGCAAAGTGACTGAGGATGATCATAGTTAACACATCTGGAGGCCTTGTGATATGCTGGGCACAGTTCCAGGTTTTTGACATGTATGAATAATTTGTTAAATCCTATTAACAACCCTGTGTAGTAGGGACTGTTACTACTCCTGATTTATAGATGGGGACACTGAGCCACAGAGAGGTGAAATAACTTGCCAAGTTCATAGAACCATGTGGGCAAGATTCCTGCTCTTTCTCCCCTATTCATTCTGCTCTTCTTCCCTCTCTGATGATAGGATAGTAACCACCTCTGGGTGCTAGACCTCCATTTTACAGAGCAGTAAAAACTGTCAAGTCCTCTTGGTACATAATTTGCCACCTGATAGGAATAGCAAAATAGCAAAATGCCTGACCTCCTTCTAGCGAGATATTCATTGACTGTGACCCAAAGGGCCTGGCTGATGGAGGGACTGTTTAGGCTATGCCAGAAGATTCCGATTTGTTAACTCACCTTGTCATTAGTCTTTTCTCTTTCCCGGGCAGGATTTTCATAATGTCATAATGGGAAGCAGTGGGCAGGAGATGGGCAAATAAACTCTTACACAAACGTGCATACCTGTACTTGGCTAGGGTGGATCTATATTTGGTAAGATTAAGCCCTATTATATTTTCATGCCTAATAGTTACAGAATTGAAACCTGTCCCTCGGGACAGGAATTTGTCATTTACAATCCAACATTCTTTGTCTTCTGAGCAAAACCACTGCCTTGATGTCATCTAATTCTTTTGTTTTTGGATTTTCCCTCTTAGCTTGATACAGTCTCTTTTCTTCTCTGCTTATTCCACCACACAGTAATGGGAGAGTTGCTGTATTTCCTCCACCCTGACCCATTCAATTTCTTTTTGATGGTGGAAGGTGGCAGCGATAGGAAATCGTACTCAGGGAAGAGCACGAGGAAGAAAACCGCTCTAGGCTTTGAGATACGTATAGATTAAAGGTCCCTGTACTCTCATTTTTTCTTACTATTAAAAATGTGTCTTTCTTTGCAACTGTTAAGTCTCAAATTATTTAAAGATTAGAAATCACGAAAATTGCTTTTTAATTTTATAAACTAAATGTTAACTTAAAAATAAAATGAGTTACTCATTTACAGCTAGAATTGCTAACAATTACAAGCCCATTCATTTTTCATTCTGTCTATAGGTTAGAATCAATACTTTGGGAGCATTTCAACATTAACTAAGAAATGATCCCCTTTCCCCAGCAAAGAATAAGAGACTAAAATGGGTTGACCCCATGGGCAAGGAGTTTCATCTCTATCACTTCCCAAGGACTGTAATGGATAGCAGAGTCATTCATTCATTCCTTATTATTTGCTGAGAACCTACCCAGGGGGAAGAATAATGTGATGATTCCATGTAGGCTCTGATGTTGGAAGACCAAGGGCCCTGAAGTATACCTAGGAATTAGTGGGGTGAAGGGAGGAGACATTCTCTCATACTGTGAGAGAATGTTCCCAGAGGAGTGATCTGGAAAGAGAAAGGAATGAGGCTCCAAAGAAGTTTTCAGAAGGAAGGTGTGTCTGGGGATGGGTGACTATCAGGGACTTTGCTTGTGCGTCCATCCTGTCTAGTCTCAGATCTGCAGTCATTAGCAGCCAGACTATTAGAAGTCAGAATGGTGATTACCATTTAGGGGGACATTTGCAGCCATTAGGGAGAGTAATGGGATTCTTAATGTAATGTTGAGTTTCCTATACTGTGTACTGGTTATGCTGGTGTGCTTAGTTTATGAAATGTACCAAGCTATACATATATAACTATGTGATTTTCTGTATGCATATTTATAGTTCAACATTTGCATAAAGTGTTTTGCCATTCATTAGTTCACTTGACCCATGTAACAATTCCAGGAGGTAAGAAAGGCAGCTAACTTTTCTCTAGTTTTACAGAAAGAAAACAGACTGAGAGTTTGGTCCAAGGTCTCAGGCATAATTAGTGGTAGAATTTGGTTAGATATGTAAACCTCCTAGCCCAAGGGAAACAGTTCCTGTGGGAGAACCTTGCACAGAGCTTGATATACAGCAGGTGCCCAATAAATGTCATCTGAAGCTGGCGGGTGCCCTTTAATTCCAGAAGGCTGTTATCTTGCTCTGGTGGTCTAGAGTCCCTGACAGAACATGTGTATTCTGTCCTAAGAGAGAAATGGAGGTGAGCCCTGAGTCAAATGTCCCAAGAAGCTGCCAAAATACCTGTGGAGAATTGCATAACCTTGTCCCTCCAGGGCTTAGAAAAGAATGAGTCAGATGCTCACTTCTCAGACACAGTGCCTAGGAAAACAGGAAGGAGGTTCACTTAGGCACAAATCCATGTATGTGACCTTGGATAAATCACTGAACTTCTTTGTGGGCAATAGTTTGAAAGACAAATTTGAGACTCCCTGCATAGGGTGATGTGACACTTCTTGCAGTTAACCTTCCAAGTCCCTGAATCTTTTGCCCTCCTATATGTGAAATCATACATGTGTTCTCATTATTAAGGGCATCCAGCTGCATTTCAAACTTGATAGTTCCCTTGGTGTAATTTTGAGATCAAATTTTGATTAATTTAATTTATACTTTAAATGCAGATATGCCAATTTTTTTCCTGTCATCACAGTGCAGAGAGAAGATGCATCAACCAAGTTATATCAAGTAAGCAAAGGCCCTATTCAACTTGTTGATCATGTTCCTTCACAAAATGTTCAATAGATCTTTCCTTGTCAACATAAAATTTTAGTTATTTATGATGTGGCTAAAGAAATGATAAGAACTCCTGGAAATGGAATCTTGGAATTATTGCTTGGATAATAAAAACTCAGGACCTTCTTTGGAAGAAAATAGAGAGTGATAAAATGCTTTGACTTCAAGTTCAGTGGTGATGTCAGGGTCAGCCAATGAGCTCAGAGGAAATCTGGGAAAAATAAAGAGATAAACAGAAGCAGATGTTTGGAAAAGCTTTCTGAGTATTGCTGGTGAGATTGTATGGTCAGAAATCAAAATTCCAGTGTTGCATCTAATACGGTTACAATAAAAGTCCTTTACATTGGTGTTCACAAACCCTGCTAGAACTGTGGTCAACTGTCCTTCACCATGAAGTGCATTACTTCTCAAGGAGGTCAGTTGCCGTGGGACTCCTAGTCACTCAAGATCTCTACTTCACATTAGTGTAAGAAAACACTCTGATAAAAAGGGGGAGAGGGGAAAGAGGTTTAAAAAAATATATTTTGGTTTCTGATTGTTCAGCATCTATTTTCTTGGAAAAAAATTTCTTTTTGCCTTTAGTTACTGCAGATGTACATAGAAAAGTCCTATCTTATATTTTGAGGTGTTAGAGACTGTCATTTGAATGGATTGAATAGCTTAACAAGAAAATAGATCATCAATAGCTGAGCTGAGAAAAGAATAGAAGTAGACAGCTTAGAGATTAGACCTCTGGAGGAGGGCAGATGGACAAGGGGTCAAAAGGCTGAACATAAATGACCCGGACGAGCTTTGGATTCTGATATAAATTAAGGAGACTTGGTAAAGAAAATGATCATGATGAGTGAGAAGGGTTTAAAGTGATAGTAGTGATACTTATCTGACAATGTGCTCCAGATGCCTGTGGTACTGATTAGCTTTCGAAATGCTACAATTCATAGGAAAAGTAGATAAACCATAATTATTTCTATCTCAGTACAAAGACTGTACTTAATTCAGTCAAATTCCTGGCCTACTGCTAGATATTATATGACCTTGGGTAAATGATAAATATCTTAGTCCCTCTAGGCCTTACTTTTTTCATATGTAAAATGAAGAAATATAACTTCATAGGATTCCTTTCACTTGTCTACAAGATGGTGGATGCAAGTTGCTTATTCCAAAGCCTAAATTAGAAAAATAGAAGACCATTAAATATTTTTAGTTGAATGATGATGATATTGAATATATTTACACTGAGAGCCTCTTTCTTTCTTATCCCCCTAATTTCATCTCTACCTCATTTTTCAAAAGATTCGATGTGTCATAAAAGTCTCAAATAATAAAATAAAAATTTTTTGCTTACAACTTATACCACTTAAAATTGAGACTAAAACAAAATTTTGGTAATATTTTTTTTAAAAAAGCAGAGTGAGAGAACTTACAAGGAGAGAGTTAAAGCCAGAATAAAAGAGAAGAAGCCAGAATAAAAGATGTGAATTAGTGGGTCTGTTCCAATAAAAATGTTAACAGGAAATGGATGAGTCATTCAGAATAGGGTGATTTGAGGAAGTCTTATTTACAAAGAGACTATTTGCAAAGGTGAGATTGCAAGTGAACCTTAAGGAATAATTCACTCCTAGTCCTGAAAAGGAAAAGCTGCTGAAACCCAAAGAGGTAGATTTAGAGAGCAGGCTGCCTTGAGAAGAGCAGAGACTCTACTGATGGACACAACCAGCCTGAGCTGAGCTCATAAAGATGAACCGGGGAAATATATAACCTGCATTCTGTCTCTTTGCTCTCTCTCATCTCCTGCTGTGTCTTCCCATTGACTAAAGACAACCAAGGTCAAAGGGAATGGAAGCCACTGATGTTATCCACACAGAGAAAGAACAGAGAAGGTGGGTAGTAGATTCATTTGTGCAGGCACTTCCCTCTTTCAAGGTTAGACATGTAAACCTCAGGAAGATTGAGAACATCTTCCAGATCACCCACCCATGAGGATTAATGTGAGAATGATGGTGGCAGAGGGTGGTAATCAAATACGGGAACCTAAACCAAAGTCTTCTAAATGCATCTTTGAATCAAGTCAGACAACTTGCTTCTCTAATTCTTGCCGAATGCTTTTTGCATTTATGGTGAGCATATAATAAATAAGTGTTGGTGAATGAATGAGTGGCTGCATGAATCCCGTGCTGGTTAAGCTCCCGAGTGTATGAGCTGGAGGCATGCACACACATTTAGAGAGAGAACAGGGTGGGACTCCTATAGAGATTACCCCCATCACCACAGATACATTCGGGGAGCTGGGGAAGAGGTGCCTCTGGTGGAGCAGCAGCAGGAGTTCCTGGTGGCCTGGGTGCCCAGTGGCTGTGGGAGCATGCCAGCTTACAGGAGTCAGACATGCGTGGGTGGTTCAACGCAAGTCTATGTCTCATGGACCTCCGGGGAGGCCTGCAAGCCAAATCACCCGTGATGACAGGCCCTGACAGCCACAGGCAGATATAACTAACTGGGGCATACAGCCTCCCGCTCACTGTGTCAAAGGCTGCAGGTCAGGTGTCAGCCTGGAAGCCTTGGGCACGAAATTATCCCTAGGGAGTCCTCTGCAAATACAGGGATTACCCAGGGTCGTCACTGGCAGTGTTTGGATTCTTTGTGTTAGAATCCTCTTGGGGGGCTGTCATCAGTGTGTGTCCTTGCCACCCCAAGGCCAGTAGGAACTGGGTGATCACTCTTTTCACAACCTTCCTCAGAATTTTACAAAACAATTGGACTCAGCTAATGGGCTTACAGTATCAGCATGCCTGCCCTTACCGACAGACCTGTGGGCGGCACTCGGGCACCCAGCTTGTTTCTTGGAAATCCTCTGCCCCTTTAAACCTGGAACATGTCTTCAGTGGTAGGACATCTTTGGAGAGGAGTTAAAGAATTAGCTTTACCTCAGTAATCCAGAACACTGCCTCTGATACCACCACTGTGGCTCCAGGGATTCTGGAAAGGAGAATAACTCTTTGACTGGGATTCTGTAGCCCCAGAAGGGTACACCTTGGCAATGAGACCTCACCACCTTTGATTTGCTTAGCAAATCCCATGTTAGGAACTAAAGCACCACAGAACTCCTCAAATGCACATGTCAAGGCCTCCCTAAATCTGGTGTGAATGAGAATGGCCATGGCATGACAAAAACTTGTAAATCCCTCACTGATTCTCCCTAGAAGACCCATGTCAAACACTCTGGGCTCACTGCAGGACAGGAACCATGTACAGGAGGCATTGCCCCCAGCCCAGAGGTTGGGAATCACCACCAGTTGGAGGCCACCTTGACACTGGGACTGTGGAATGAATACAGAAGATCTGGTTAAAGCCCTCCTCTGCCATTTAAGAGGATTAGGATTTAGGCAATTTTCTTACTTTACCTAAGCATCAGTGTCCTATTATAGAAACTGGAGCTATTGATAAAAATGCCTACCTTGCCGGGTAGGCAAGGTGATTAAGCATGCTCTCTCACAGACAGGGTGGGGACAGATGGCTTCCTAGGCTTCACTAACTACAGAATAAAGTCAGCCTCTTGCATTCTTGTGGTATCTTTCTCTAGCATCCCAGCAGCTTGCACCTGGGAGGACTCCTTGAGCCTTGCAGTAATGGCACGAGTAGTTTGGGACACTTGTATGTAAAAAGTATGCAAAAAGCAAAAAGTACAATAGTGAGAAATGCAGTGGCTTTCCCCCAACATCATGCCATCAGGTAGAATCAGGACGGACTGTTCCGCCCAATACTTTGTCCAGGAAACTTTGCCAAATCATCTATTTTGTAAACATTCCTACAATGTCTGAACAACAAATATTTAAGAGAGATACCAGGAAGAAGACCGGTTGCACCCTGAGACTAGCCACAAAAGAGAAGTTACAGAATCTTCTCTGATGCTGAGGGACTTAGGTAATATGAATCATTCAAACAGAACTCCTGCTGAGGACTGCTACCACTGTGCCATGAATGAAAATGACATAATCAATATTGCTGTGACAATCATCTGGTACAAATTATTATCGTGAGACAATGGAATACTATGAAGCCATTAAAAACAATAGGTAGGTACTGAGACAGAATAATATCATTATTTACTAAAAATGCAGAATAATCTACATGACATAAATGCATTTTTATAAAAATAATGTATGCAGTTTACATACTGTATGAAATCAGTAAGACTGCACATCCAATGAAATCAGTAAAATTGCACATCAAACTGCAGACTCCAACCCTGAGAGTGTGTTTGGAATGAGGAATAGTAAAGGACTTTCATTTTTTTGTTAATATTTGTCCTATTGAAATTTTCATGATGAAATGTATTACTCTTTTAAATTGCAAAACACCAAAAATTGGGATAATAAAAACTGTAGTCCATATGTATCTAGACAGACATTTATTGAATTAGAACTTGGTAAGTTCTATAATAATTTCCTTATAAAATATTAGCATTGTTATTATACTTTATAGTAGATAAAGTCTTCTCTAGATGCACAGATTCATTTAGATTTTACACAGCCCTCTTAGTTCTAGCAGAGAAAAGTATCTTAACAAATAGAATTTTGAGGGTCTGAGAGGTTAAATTGTTTTTCCAAGGTTCTCTATAAGTAATACTGGGGCAACATTTCTCATTATTTGACTTTTTAATCTATTCTTTACCAAATATTTTTTTAAGCCCCCCTGTGTCCTAGGTCCCCATTCTCTCTACTCCACCACGTGCACTATAAATTGCAAATAAAACAATACGAAAATTAGAAGTACCATATAAATCCATGCCTGAAAATGAGACCAAAAATTCTTAACCAATGAATAAATTTTAGGTCCCTATTCTATTTTGTGACTTCCCCTATGTCCCTTTCTATCATGACAGTAGTGTACAGCAGACTTTATTTACCCATCAAAGTTTCAGTTTGCCTTTCAGAATAAAGAAAGGATTCAACTTTAGCTTTTTCTCTCTGTACAATTGCCTCAAAGAGAAAACCATTCAGTGATTTTTAGCTCATCTTTCCCTTTAAAAAGTAGTCAAACGTCTGCACAATCCTTTGTTTCTCTCTTGCATAGCAGACCATTTTTTATTCATTTTTGTACAGAGGGAAGGGGAAAGGGTAGGCTGGAAGGATGGGCCACTCAGCCCACGAGACTGGAGAAGCTTATAGTCTCAGCCCTACAGGAAAATTCTTCTGCCAGAATGTCTCAATTAGCTTAATTTTCGTGGTCTGGCTTTGCAAACAGAAACTTGAGTCCATGGATGTGCTCAAAGTTAAATATCAAGAAACTGCAAGTAAGTGAACTGGAGGTGTTGACTGGCTGTGCACGCGGAGGGGAGCTGGGAGGAGAACACTGACGACCGCCACACGAGTGAAAGGCAGTGCTAACAAATAGAGTTCACTGGGCTCCGGCTGCAGAGGGTGGGTGTGTAGCAGATAAAGTCTCCCAAAGCAGTGGAGTTGAGATCTGGGTCCTGGGGACAGTGTTTTTTACAGATTTATTCTTCATTCTATGTATACTTCTTACCTGTAGGGACTCTGTGTGATACAGGTATAAAAATGATCAAACAGGTAGGCTTCTTGGCTTCCCGAAACAATATTTCAGTGTGAAGGTGAGACAACAAACCAATTTTATAAAAAATCAATTACAGATACTGATAGATGCTAAACAGAAAGTAAACACAGTGCGATGAGAGTTAATAACAGTGGTGGAGTGAGGTGGGAACCTCTTTAGATAGGGAGTAGGAAAAACCTGAGGATGAAATGATAAGCCCCTGTGATACATCATTCCAATCCCTGCTGCAAGGTAGGCCACCCCTCCCCTGTGCCAGCCCCTAACACCGGTCGCTTCTAAAGGCTGCAAGTAACAGGCCAAGTGGAATCATGTCTTCAGGGCTCTGGAAAGCACTCCTGCAACAGGCTAGCTAATTCTGTGCTGCAGCACTCATGAAATGCTTTCTGTGGGCAAGGAAAGCCAAGTTCCGCACTTCTTTATTTTGACCCATCTCCTCTCTTCTGAACTATCACCACTTTAATTTCAACTTCCCCGCAAAGCAATATGACAATTGCTGGTGACCATTATACAGTTGTAGGAATTAGGACATCAGCAGGAGACTGCTGGGTCTGTGACTTCGTCTAGTGGCTTTGTGTTCAGAGAGGAAAATAAATGGACTTAAGCAGGAAGGATGTAGATTATGAACAAAGGGAGCCTTCATGGTTGTAAAAACAAACAAAAAAAATCTTAAGGACACGTGATCAATGGCAGCAGAGAGCTCCTTTCCTAAATATTGAAGACAATGAATCCTCTGAATTGTTTTGGTACAGTCCTACCTTGAGGCAGGGGACGATTCCCAGCAGACTTCAGGAGTCCCTTTGAATCCCAGTATGCTACAATACAGAATGTATTTTTTCCACCTTAACATATTACCGTGTTCAAATGCTCTCTATTAGTTACAACCATCAATGCAATGCAAAAAAAAAAAAAAAAAAAAGATAGAAGGAAAAAGAAAGAAAGAAAAGCATATATTCAGAATTCCTTCAGATGATCTTTTCTTGGACATACTGTCTAATTTCATGAGCTTTTCCAGATGTGAGATTCACTCTATGAGAAATAACAAAGAATTGGAATTAAATAAATTACCCTGATTTTTATGCTATTTTTTTCTTCATGGTTATAGATTATAAACAAAAATGTTGAGGTTAATCATCAAAATTTGTTGTAAAATGTTTTCAAAATGTTTTTTGTTTAATAAAAAGTCAAATTTCTTGGCTGGGCACGGTGGTTCACGCCTGTAATCCTAATACTCTGGGAAGCCGAGGAGGGTGGATCGCCTGAGCACGTGAGTTTGAGACCCGCCTAAGCCAGAGCATGACCCCATTCCTAAAAATAGCCAAACATGTGGCAGGTGCCTGTAGTCCCAGCTACTCAGGAGGCTGAGGCAGGAGAATCACTTGAATCCAAAAATGTGAGGATGCTATGAGCTATGATGCCATGGCACTCTACCAAGGGCCACAAAGTGAGATTGTCTCAAAAAAAAAAAAGCCAACCCAACAAAAAAACAAATTTCTGAAAGAGAAAGAAACCAGCTGTTTTACATTTATATTAAGATTGGGGTTAAATATTTAAGATCTCTGTATTGAGTCATTAAAAATGAGTAACTGGTTCTCTCACAACTGAACAGTGCATCTCAAGAGCAGAGTAATAGGTAGGAAATAGTTGAAATGATAGAATTAACATTGACAAAAGGATTTCAACTACTATCTGTTTTCTTAGAGGCCTCCCTGGTTTTATCAAACATTTGCTTCAGATAAATTTCACCCATTTATTTTCTCCATCTTTTTGGCCTGATGCAATACTACTCCTGTCAGATTTAGATTTGAGATAGCTTTATTTTTCTGGCGTAAGTGATGACAACCCCGTATAAAGCAGCATTTGGAGTTCTTCTGCTGTGAATTATCCACACAACCGCTCTCAGCTTCTGCTTCCCATGCCACTTAGGAGTCTCTCCTCCTTCACCAAAGGCGAGTGTTTCCCCGGGGTCAGTAGCCCTGCCAGAAATCCTGCTTCAAAAAGATCATCCAAACCCAGGATAAAGTCTCAGACTTCTATCACTCAGGGAGAAAGGGAATTTATTCTCTATCATTCTCAAGACACATGCATGGAGGATCAGCCTGAGCTGATGCTTCACAGACTCACTCGTCCTTCGCACAGAGTTCTGGGAACTAGCAAGAAGCTGGAGAAAAACAGGTGCTGACACAATTGTGACCAGGGATGTTCTTTAGCCAGCCCCGCCGAGTAAATTTCAATGTAAGTTTCAGAACATTGACATTGACCTGGCTGGGGAGCCAAGTCCTGACAGAGATCAGGAAGCAGCAGAGAGACTGGAGGTGTAAAGTCTCCTCCACCTCTGCTTTGTCCTCAGTGCATTTTCCTGGAGCCCTTTCTCTGGAGGCTATGTGCACATCCATTGAAACAGGAATAGAAAAAAGAAGGGAAAAACAGTGCCCTGGGTAACAAACAGTTACAAGAAAAGTTAGCTTGGTTGGTAGATAAGCTGCCTAAAACCTGGTGAGTTTGAGATTTAGGTATTTGAGTTGTATTTGAGCTATGACATGGCAAAGGATATTCACATGCCCATGTCCACATCCTTCAGTAAAGTCTCTTGGTTTTCTAGCCCAGGGGAGATAAGCATGTTGGAATGTGGGTCAGGTTGGGAAGAAAAAAATGTTTGCGAGCCATGGTTTTACACTACAATAATAATAATGAAAATAATAAGCTTATTCATCCTGTGGAAAAGTGACTATCCTTATAATTTAGATTGCTCACTCAGTGGATGAGGGACCTTGAATGAGAATATAGGCACTGTTTCTTCTTTATTAACATATTAACGTTTGGACAGCTTTGGAAAGAAGTAGTGGAGAGGCAGCTTGATCACTGTTTTTCTTGTGCATGAAAGAAGTTCAGGCAGCCCCAGGTATACAGGTTGTTTCTTAGCATACTGGCCCCTGTGCTTGCTTTTCTGGTTTATTCCCTGCCTCCCCTGCTGGGGATAACTTGTAGTTAAATAATTCAATTCTCTTCTCAGGGACTCAACTTCTTCCTCAAAAACAAGCAAAACAAAACAAAACAAAAACACCTTTAAGAGTCCCTTCCTTCTTCCACATTCAGTGCTTTCATGATTTATAAGCACAACCAAAGTCGTAATTGCCATCATTATGGCAAGTTACCGCAACTGACTTTTACCCAGAGAATCTTTGGACCCAAACAGGACCCACCTGACAGGCCTGGCCAGATGATCTGGAGAGGAGAGACTGCAAAGGCTTGCCTGGGCTTCCATGGCACTGGAAGGTGAACCCCTTCCCTTCCCCTTCCCTATCTGCCCTCCCCAATAAGGCCCACACTTGTCTCGATTATGGCATGCAGATAATTAGGGAAAAAATATTTTGGATATCTAGCTGTAGATAAAGACTTTTGGCATGATAGATCTACGTATCTGTCAATGAGATAACTGCAATTATGTTTTATGTCATGAGAAGGCATGTATTGGCCAGTGAAATGTAGAAGTGAGATTGGGGGCGGGGGACTGAACAGAGAACTGTTGATTTTGGAAATAAAGAAAGAGAGCTCTGCAGGAGAGAGTAAAAAGAGAGGGTAGTTAGCATTCTGAGTCTCTCTGCTGAGGCCCATGAGACCGGCTTTCTGCTTTCTGCCAGGACTTAGCTCCCTCCACCAGGACACTGCAGGTGTCACTGTGTGCCACACGTGAGGGAGTAAAGGGGCCTGTGGTCACAGAAGAAAGGACCTGAGTGAGGGCCTATCCCAGGCTAGTGGGCAGGTCTCTTTGTAGGAAGAGCACGCTGACTCACATGGTGCTGGTTTGACCAAACACTTTGACTGTCTGGGACACGTCTATCTGTAAGCAGCCCCGAGGGGTGCAGCTTAAAGATAAACTTAGCATCAGCCCTCATGCCTGCCCATCTATAACTGTGAATGTAGAGACAAATGAAATGGTCTTTAAAAAATAATAATGACTAGGAAGTGCCCCTGTTGACAGCAGGATGGCGCACTTAATGCTTTGCCAGTGATTACCCACTAATGACACAGGACTTAAGCATGGTTTGTCCGCCCTTATTCCACTGAGATAGAAAATGCTTCCTTTCCTTTTTTTGCTCCTATGGACGGATCAGACAACCGTGTGTTACACACACACAATGGGCAGTATTACTCCAAGAACCTAGCAAGTGTGGGAAACTGAGAGTCAAGCCCTTGCTCCAGCAGGAATTGGAGAAACCACAAGCACCAGCATGGTTTGTGCCTGCCCTGCTGGCAGGACGATGCTCAAATGGCCTTTGACATGTTCTACTCCTGCCTCTGCTTGCTGGCCAACTCAAAGATGCCTGCGATGAATCAGCTGACTTTTTGCTAATAGCATCTAGGATGGGCTGGGCAATTCCTTTGAAATGCCTAGGTCTTACTTGCTCGCATGTCAGTTTGATAAAGTGATAAGTGAAAACTTGGGGACTTCCCTACTCTCTCAGGATGAATGCTTATTATGAAGTGAATCACTAGAGAAAAAAAATCACTTGATGATAGAGTGTTGTTCTTTAATTCTTCTCCAATTAATGAGGGGAAGACCTTATTCACCCCCTCACTCACCTATTCTTCTCTGGTCTTCTGAAAAGCTATTTATCAAAATGACATTTGGCACAACTTTCCAAAATTGCTTGCCCATTGTCATTCATTGACTGGCATTGTTGCTAAGAGAGTCACTGAATGGATCAGTCATTGACCGCAGCCACAGCCTGGAGAGAAATGACTTCTGTCCTTTCTAGCAATAGGCAGCCTTTATAATGGTCCAAACTGATGAGTCAACAAAATGCTTTTTGTAAAAAGATTAGCTTTACTTCATTTCCTTTAGTGATAGCACATTGTTCTTGAAGTAAAGAAAATATGCAAAGGTGGACTTTTTGAACACAGTAAAAGTATAAATTGGATTAAGCTAGGAACCCCATTATTCCATTTTAAGCAAACCAACAGGTCCCTAGATTCATTCTATTTTAGTGGTTCTCAAAGTGCTGCCCACAGAACCCCAGGGTGTCCCAAGATCCTTCTGAGTTGTTCATGGAGTCCAGACTCTTTTCTTAATAATACTTACACATGACTTACTTTTTTTGTCTCCGTTGACATTTCTGCGTGTAAGCAATGGTGCGTAAAACTGCTGGTGCCTACGGTAGTGGCATCAAGCCACATTAGCACTCACTGTATTCGTCACTGCTACATGCTTGCAGGAGGAAACCATGCTGCTTTCATTGAAAAATGTCCTGATGAAGCAGGAATAATGATTAATTTTACTGAATTTTGATCTTTAAGTATTCTTTTTTTTGTCATTCTCTGTGACAAAATGGAAAGTTACATGTAAAGCACTTTTGCACGTTAAAAGTATCATGGTCGTCTCTAAATAAAAAGCATGTGCGCATTTGAGTTCCAAGCTAAATTAGATATTTTTTAATGCAATATCATTTTTAATAAGTGAATGACAGATCATAGTTATTCAAGCTTGGGTATGGAGCAGACATTTTTTTCCAAATTAACAGTCAAGTCCATCACGTCAATGAGCATCTGAATAAAATTTCTTGCCCATGATAGATTTAAAATTTCAATCAAAGTTAGATTTTTAAAACTTAATGTCTGTCACTAGGAGCTTGACAGCCTCTCAGTATTTAACATGTTTTCTGATAAGGTTAGTGGTAATATAACAAATGTGATTCTTTGATATGGCATAATGAAATGTATCAAAACACGGAAGGCCTGCACAAAACAGTGAATATTTTCCAAATGACCAATGAATGCTGTTAACACGATCCTGTAGGGATAAAAGCTCCATTCAAAGTATAAGACAGACCAATGCATTTTAATGTAACAAAGTATGAAAGATTCATTGATATGGTTTCATACTCCGTAGTGCAACTAATATTCCAGAAACTATTATTTGTCAAGTTGTGATACAGTGCCATGAGTAACTGAAAAAAAAATCACTAAAACATTCTTCCGCTTTCCAAGCACATATCTGCCTAAGGCAGGACTTTAATCAAATGTTACAACCAAACCAACGTATCACAACAGATTAAGGACCGAAACTGATATGAGAATCCAGAAACTGATATGAGAATCCAGATATTTTCTTTTGTTTTATACGTTAACAAATATTTTTTTAATTTAAGTTTTAATTTCTAGCCATGATAAACAGCCAGAGATAGAACCTACATACACAGAAGCTTTTTTTAGGTCATCAGTAATCTTTCAGAGTCTAAAGGGCTCCTGAAACCAAAACATTTGGGAAGCCATGTTTTATTTTAAGAACTGGGTAGAAGCAAATCTTACGGCAGCTATTATCTGAGCCTAATAGGACAAACTTGTAATGAGCTGAGATTAGAGGCGCTCTGTTGATTAATCATGTTGTATGTAACCAATTTTTTCCAGCTGGTCACATTACATCTGTTTCCTGGAATATGAGTAGCAATCTTCTTGGGAGACAATTATCAGAGGGCAAGGAATAAAAATATCTGATAGTCAAGATTGTAGTTATTTGAAACAGATATTTACACATTGTTTTAGGCACTTTGAAATGGAAATGACCTTAAATTCTAGAGGGATGACTGGAACTTTACTATGGAAGTAGAAATAGTTGCTAACTTGATATTAAACATGTTAAAGACTGAAAGGTCCTTGCCTCACCCTCCATTCATCATTTCTGATTATGATTTTCCTCTGTTCAACTGTACATATTCTCTGCATGTGCATGACAAAAGCAGGTGTCATTCCTCAGTGCACTTTTAAGGCTCTTTGCACTTGGCCCCGCCCTGAACAGCTCTGTGTGCTGCTTTTCCTCTCCCTCCTGTCCATCTCCTAACACTCACTCAGCACAAAAGCCTGCTAAACTATCTCCAAACACACCTTTTCCTTGGGACTTCTGAATCCCCTATTCCTGCTCCTGAAATGCTTTTGCCCCTTCTGTTCATGCAACAAATTCCCAGTCATCCCTCAAGATCATGGTAAAGTTATCTCCAATAAGAATCCATTTTTCATTCATTGACTCACCTACTCACTCAACAAATGGGAGATGGCTAGGCCATGGTCAGACGTGGTCCCTGCTTTCACATGCTGTGTAAGTAATCATGTAAATAACGAGTGGCACAGTTGTGATGAATGCCCTTGTTGGAAGAATTCCAGCTGCTGTGAGAATCTGTGAGGAGAGGAGCTAGCTTCATGGTCAGGGAGGTGAGAGAAGGCTCAGTGAGGAAGAAGCACTTCCTCTGAGCATCAAGTAATAATAAAGGTAAACTGAGGAAGAGGGAAGGGAAGTGTCCTAGATGGGAATGGGCTTTGTGAGAAGAGGCAGCATCTGAATAATAGGGCCTGGGAGAAGAGAGTGCTGTGCCAGCAGAGCAGGGAGTAGTGACCGTGTAGGACTCTTCGACTTAGAGGGTTTACAACCCAGAGCAAGCAGGACCGTGTGAGCATGTTAGGGAGTTTCTTCTTTAACCTGAGATTTATGAAACCACTAAAACTGGAAGGATAACGGATGCTCAGAGTGGCATTTTGTGCTTGCCGAGGGAGAATGGACTTGAGAGGGGCTAGAGTCAGTGCAGGGTGATATATGATGAGGCTGGTGTAACAGTCTAACAAGGAGACAGTGGATTCAGGTGAGGTTTAGGCAGAGAAACTGAAAGGACATTGCATGACGGGTTGGGTATGTGGGGAAGGGAGAGGCAGGTGTCAAGGATGGTCCCTGGGATTCCAGCTTCTGCAAATGCATGCATGAAGGGATCATCTGCTGAGCCGGGGACCCTGGGCCAGGTTTAAGGGGAAGATCTTGACTCCCCCAGGAAGACACAGTGACTGCTGCAGCCCTGGCTTCCTACTGCTCGTACAGCACTCTCAATTTGTATAGAAATCTACCAATTTTAAATTTGGGGGGGTTGGAGCTATCCTCCCTCCAATGGAGGACTCCCCTGCTGTGTGCCTTAACAGGAGACAGAGCACAACTTCCCAGTAGAGAAAACAGAAGACCAGATGCAATTTCTGCCCAAAGCTCTTAAGTCTCAGACAGGTAAACTGATCCTTGGCAATTATTTGCTCCCATATAAGACTTTGAGTTTGGAGCAAGTAGAGAAAAAATGAATTGATGACTGATTTTACTAGCGCTATTGAGTGGTGGCCGTGGAAGTGCCAGGTACAGAGGCAGTGGCAGCGGTCAGTCGTGGCAGTCGTATCAGGCTATTTCTGCAGCATAAATCTTGTAATGGGACCTGCTGCTCAGCCTGCCTGGGTTCCTCCCCATTTTGTGAACCTGTTCCCATGGCCTTCTGCTTGAGGATGAACTGTTTGATGAGGATGATGGTGGCGGCGGAGATGGTGATGTGATGATAGTAAACATCTACGCGATGCTTACTGAGAGCTGGGCGCTGCTCGGATTATTTTCCATATACTCAATTCTTTAACCCTTATAAGCGACACCTGCTATTTCACCCTTCATTTGAAGCACAGAGTGGTCAAGCAACTGGCACGCAGGTCCTACAGCAAGTGACAGGGAAAGACAGTCAGCCTCTGGCTAAGGGTGGATTCTGCGGCCTGTAACCAAGAATCCTGACTGGTACATTCGGTTCTGGGTTCTGTTTCCCCTTGAAGTCTCGAATGTGTTAAGGGTAAACATTGGGCATCACTGTGTCCGACAGGACGCTCATCCAGTTGGCATTTAGAGTAATCAGGGCAGCACCAGGAATGGCTGTGCCCTGATTCATCCCCACCCTTCCCTGCAAGCACACCCAGTCGGCTCCCCGCCCCTGCGCGGCACCACACTCGTCGCGGAGTGCTCCTCTGCTCCACGGCACTGTTAGCAGGAATGAAAGCTGCTATTGTGCGCCATCTGTGCAAGGGATCCGTGTTGAGGTTTTTGTGGGGACAAGGGAATGCTGAAAGGCAGCTGACAACACACCAGGTCAGAGCGAAACCGTGTAGTTTCGATTCCCAAGAGTGGGAGCCTGTTGGTTCGGAGCAGCTGCGGCGGCTGGGAGAGCATGGCGCGTCCGCATTCCACGTGAGGAAAGCCCGGCACACAGAGCCAGGGAGGCAGCAGCCCCTGAAGGTGACACTGTCCTTCCCGGGGGACTTCCTGGTGCACTTCAAGGCTGTCAGTGCTGAGCCGGGAAAATGTCAACAGCCTGAGTTTGGAATGAAGGGTCTTTGATCAAGAAGCAATCAGAGAATTGAGGGGCCCAGGAACCAGGGCTCTGGGGTTATCCTGCAGCTTCCAGGTTACCAATGAGGGACGCTATGGTTTCTCCCCGAAGCTTCCTTACTAGAGAGTCAGAGTGTAGCTGCAAAGTTCTCCTGACATTCTTAGATGACTTGGGCCCAAAGAGCCATTCCAACTGGGTTGCAGAGGCCAAAGCTAGCCTGCAATCGCTGTGGGTTGCGGGATCCCCTTACCTTAGCCCAAGGGCAAAAAGCAGCTCGAACTGTCCCTGAAACTTTTATTTCTCTCCCTAAGACAAAGGTGGAGTCTGAGAGAGTTAGCGTGCAGCCGTGATTGTGGGCTCCTGTCCCCACTCACCAGCAGCCTGGCTCCTGCTCCTGGAGAAGCTGGCAGGCCTCTCCATTCTAATGCATGTGGTGCTCTCTGCTGGCAGCTAGGATCTTTTTGTTCCCTGGAACAAGATGCCTCATAATCTTGAGGCCCTGTGCCACAGAAAACAGTTTATAGAGGGGATTGGGTCAGCAGTCAGTGTCCCAAATGCTTTGTCCCATTCCCCAAAGCACGGCCTTTACCTGTTTTAAGATCAATTACCCCTCCTATAAAGAGGCAGTCATGATTAAAATGAATTCTTCCCTCTCTTAGTAGTTTACTTGCTCTCTGGGGTTATAATACTCTCTCAGCTCAGCCAAAGCTGCAGCTCCTCTTCTACAGGACGGGCCTGGCAGGCAAAATCAGTCTTATGTTTCTTGGCTTTTAGTTTTACTTCGTCTGTCTCTCCCAATGGTGGAGACAAGGGTGACAGTGCCATCAGGCAGAGGTAAGGCCGAGGAATGTCTTGATGGAAGGGGGGTATGTGGTGCCTTTCCCCTGAGTTTTCCATCAGCAACTCCCCCGCCCACATGTATTAAAGCCAGGTGAAAACATAGTGTTTGCTATGCAAGTGTAGCTTTCAGAGAAATTCCTGGAACCACCTTTGGGTGAGCTCACCTCTGTCACCCAACTGCTCCATACAGAGACCCTGTTGGTGCCAGAGACACCCAGATCAGAGATCCAAACAGCTTCAAAAGGTCACAATGTACACTGTCCCTCAAAGTCTTCACTAATTGACTTGGTTGGTGGCCCGTCTCCTATTGCCCCCAGAATGGCCATCCCTCACGGACTTCTGTCACAATAATGAGAGATGATACAGAACCACAGCTACCCTTCTCAAGCAAAGAAGGGACATTGGAAAAGCTGGTAATGGGTAAACCAAAAGAAAATGTATTTGTGGGAATATTTTTTAATTAAAATTGTAAGACTGTGTGGTACAAAAAGTAAGGTACAGAAGTTTGGGAGAGAGGGACAGAGGTATGTGCATCTGTGTACTTCTGTGTACGTGTATGTTGTATTTTGTATCTGGAACCATGCAAGAAAATGATAATAGTAAATATTTATTGGTACCTGTTTTGTGGCTCATTTTCTTCTAAGTGTTTTACAAATATTACTTCATTCAATCCTTATACAGACTCTATGGGATATATGTTTTGTTACCCTCATTTCTCAGACCAGGGAACTAAGGCACAGAGAGATTAAGTATTCTGCTTGAAGTTACATGTGTGTGTAGAGCTCAGAGCCAAACTTAGCCCTGAAGGAGGCTGTTGGTAGCCTCCAGGAAGAAGGACTGGTTGGCTCACAGAGAGGAATGAAAATATTTTTCCTTTTTGCTTTTTTGTACCTTTTAAATTTTGAAACACATATTTGTAATGTATATTTGGCACATAAATGAATATATATGAAATTTAATTTTATTATAACAAAATTACTTGGAAACATTAAATCAAAAATGAATCCTGAAAGTGAAAGGAAAGCTATTTTCCCCTCCATCTATACCAGCCTAGAGAGTAGTCATAGCAGAGTAGTTAATTATTCAGGGTTGCATCACCTGAGTTCAAATTCTGCTTCTGCCACTAAACCTGGGCAAATGTGCATTCTCTTTCTATGCCTCTGAGGTTTATTTTGAGGATTAAAGAAGTTAACATATGTAAAGTGCTTAAAAGAGTATTTGGCTCAGATTAGATGCTAGATATATATTAGCTACCATCATCATCTAAAATCAGAAACCTAAACTCATTCATGGTCAATAAATATTGAGCATTTGTTATATATCAGACATCATGTGAGGTTCTAGGTTAACAATGCGGGAAATAAGACAAATCTTTGCTTTTATGGAGCTATGAAGTCCTCAGAGATCAAGAGAGAAGGTTACTTGGGGTGACAACATGAGAGGCACCAAAAAGGTGAAATACTGATTTCTGCTGCTAAAGTGCCCACAAAGTAAATGATGTTAAATTCATATAAGAGTTGAGGAAACCGAGACCTAAAGAGTTTATAGGACCTACCCCAGGCTATAAGACTAAGTGCATCCCAGGTCCGCGGGGCTCTCAATCCCACCCTCTTCTTATAAAGCCCCATCTAGAGGAAAAGAATGCCTGCATGGACTATGATGCTGAAGCTGGGTTTAGTTTGTGTCATTCTTTCACAGAGACTGAGAATCTTTATTTGGCAATCCTATATTCTGCAATGCATATGTCTAGCTCTCCTTTTCCTCCATGCAGAGAAAATACAGGTGCCATGGGAGAGGAATGGCACATGTGAACCAAAGCAACAGAACAGGTATTTCTATGGGTCTCTGAACTATACCAGCACTGCTAATTAAACACACAGGAAGTCCAAGAGCCCATCAATCCACGAATGGATTAATAAACTGTGGTACATGTATACCATGGAATATTATGCAGCCTTAAAGAAAGATGGTGACTTATCCTCTTTCATATTTACATGGATGGAACTGGAACAAGTTCTCCTTAGCAAAGTATCTCTAGAATGGAAGAAAATGTATCCAATGTATACACCCCTAATATGAAGCAAATTTATATCTTTCAAGTGAAGGCTACAATCCAATTATTACACAAGAAGACGGGGAAAGGGGAGAGGAAGGGATGGGGAGGGAGATGGAGGGGGGAGAGAGGATAAAGGGTGAGATCACACTTATCCATATTTGAAGGGTCAGGAGAAAACTTCTAAATATGGATCAAAAATGTTTTCACATAGTAAATGAGAAAATCTCATGAATGTTATGTCAATCAGGTTGATGAAAATATCTCAGATTGTATGTGAAACCCACACACTGTACCCCATG
>CAUYON010089877.1:0-41723 GCA_963573935.1 Arctocebus calabarensis | reverse complement strand
AATCCCCCTGGCTTGGCGCCTGTGGCTCAACGGGCTAAGGTGCCAGCCACGTACACCTGAGCTGGCAGGTTCGAATCCAGCCCGGGCCCACCAAACAACAATGACGGCTGCAACCAAAAAATGGCCGGGCGTTGTGGCGGGTGCCTGTAATCCCAGCTACTTGGGAGGCAGAAGCAGAAGACTCGCTTGAGCCCAGGAACTGGAGGTTGCTGTGAGCTGTGACTCCACTGCACTCTATCCAGGGTGACAGCTTGAGGCTCTGTCTCAAAAAATAAAAAAAATAAAAATAATAAAATAATCCCCTAAAAGAAAATGACAAAAAAAGCAATGTTTTCTCTGTGAAAATAATATCCTTTTTTTCACTTCTTTATATCCTCAGAAAAGCTATGAAGAATGCATAACAGTAACATTGATACAACAACTCAATTACCTAGCATACTTAAGGACAAAGAGCTCAGAATAAGTGAAATTTAGGAGTATCTTATATCATTCGAAAGGAAAAAACTTGTAAAACTGCTTTAATGAAAATATTTTAAACTCTTAAATACTCTGAAACTTCTCAGGTCAGAACACATTTGAATCTTTTATAAATAATCTGGTTCTCATTTTTTTATCATTAAATTATAACATAATGTAATGTACAATGCCCCAAAACTTCTGACCTGTAAGGCTAATCCAACATTAAATAGGGATGTTATTTTATAGTGTTTACATTCTGTGCTTTCTTACAAATCACATACTGATGATAAAAACTATTCAGTTCCATCAACCTTATTTCTATTTCCTTACTTTTAATGTGCTGTTATCTTGAAATAACTGAAAGTCATTTTATAAAATTAAGCATATAAAACCCAATCATCCAAATATAAGCACTTGATCCCTCACTGTTCTTATATTTCCAGATCATGAACTTGCTAAATGTTTAACAGTTAAATAGGCTATTACTATATTTACTAAAACAGTAGTTTCCTTTTTTTATTTCTGAGTCAGAGTCTCCCTATGTTGCTCAGAATGGTCTCAAATTCCTGGGCTCAAGAGATTCACCTACCTCCATCTCTCACATAGCTGAAACAACAGGCCTGTACCAGCTTAGTAGTTTCCTTTTTAATGGAATTACTAACTAGATGTCAAACAAATTTTCAACTTTTATTATGTATGGACTACAAAGGACTCATGAAAGTAAACAGTTAAGAACATGTTAAGGTTATAGTTAGTACAAATTTCAATATTTATCTTTATTAAATGAATGGACTTTTTTTTTTTTTTGAGACAGAGCATCAAGCTATCACCCTGGATAGAGTGCAGTGGCATCACAGCTCACAGCAACCTCCAATTCCTGGGCTCAAGTGAGTCTCTTGCCTCCGCCTCCCAAGTAGCTGGGACTACAGGCGCCCGCCACAACACCGGGCCATTTTTTGGTTGCAGCCATCATGTACATGGCTGGTGCCTTAGCCCATTGAGCCATAGGTGCCGAGCCAAATGAATGGACTTTAAAATAAAGATTTTTTTTGTTTATTGTCTCTTTTTTCTTTTAACTTGTCACTGACTTCAAGTTTAAAAATAAAGTTCTAGGCGGAGCCTGTGGCTCAAAGGAGTAGGACGCCGGCCCCATATGCCGGAGGTGGTGGGTTCAAACCCAGCCCTGGCCAAAAACCACAAAACAAACAAAAAAATGTTCTGGTAATGTTATTCCCCCCCAATAAAAGCAAATTATCAAATGTTTCCTGTTACCTTAAAATCACTGTATCATTTTGGCGATTCAAATATCCTTCATTTGCAAGTAAGTCCAGACGGAAAAACCTATTATAGCCCCAGCATTCTCCAACTTCAAAGTCAGATGCAAATTCTCGAATGATATTTTTAGTAGGATCATTGCAAGACTGGTGAACCATCTCTACACGATATTCATATCTAAAATTGAAAATCAGACCATCAGTATTTTGTTAGTAAAGGAAGAATAAAAGACTCATATAAACATTAAAGTCATTTCGTAATTAACTAAGAAGAAACTCATTGTACAGCTATATTTCTTTTAGAAAAGATTATAGCATTTAAAAAACAGCAGCATTCCTTTTTAATTTTGGGTTAACGTGAGGGTACAAACTACAAAATCACAATATTTGAATTTGTTAGGTAGAGTCCCTGTTGTAATTGTGTCCTGCACCCAAGAGGTATGCCATACACCCCGACATTGTGCACATTCAGTGGGAGCACCCTAAACTCCCCAATTTGAATTGAAATATGAGTTTTCTGTCCTATGTGGGCATGAATTAGTCTACTGGCTTCATATTAGCATTGAGTACATTGGAATTTTGCTTTTATATTCTTGTGATATTTTACTGAGAAGAATGTTTCAACTCCATTCAGGTTAATACAAAAGATGTGAAGTCACCATCTTTTTTATGGCTGAGTGGTATTCCCTGGTATGCATATACCACAGTTTGTTAATCCACTCCTGAATTGATGGGCATTTAGGTGGTTTCCACGTCCTGGTAATTGTAAATTGAGCTGCAATAAACAATCTAGTGCATATGTCCTTATGATAAAATGATTTTTTGTCTTCTGAGTAGATCCCTAGTAGTGAAACTGAGGGATCAAATGGGAGATCTAATTTGAGTTCTTGAAGGATTTTCTATACTTCTTTCCAAAGTGGCTATATTAGTTGCAGTCCCACCAACAGTGTAAAAGTGTTCCCCTCTCTCCACATCCACGCCAGCACCTGTAATTTTGGGATTTTATGATATGGGGTAATCTTACTATCGCTAGGAGTTATCTCAGGGTGGTTTTGATTTGCTTCTCTGATGATTAGGGATGATGAACATTTATTTTCAAATGTTTGTTAGTCATTCTTGTCTTCCTCAGAGAAACATCTGTTAATGTCTCTTGCCCAGTGAAGGATGAAATTGTTAGCTCTTTTTTGTTGATTAGAGTTCTCTATAGATGTAGTTATTATCAAGCCTTTGTCAGATCTGTAACATGCAAATATCTTTTCCCATTCTGAAGACTACCTATATGCTTTGATAGCTGTGAACTTAGTTGTGCAGAAACTTTTCAGCTTAATTAAGTCCCATTTATTTTTGTTGTTGTTGCAATTGCCAAGAACTCTACTTCTCAAAATCTTTCCCTAGGCTGACAACTTCAAGAATTTTCCCCACACTTTATTCTAGGATTTTAATCATTTCCTGCCTTAGATTTTGATCTTTTATCCATCTTGAATCAATTTTTGTGAGTGGTGAAAGGTGCAGGTCAAGTTTTAACCTTTTATATGTGGCTATCCAGTTCTCCCAGTACCATATATTGAATAGGGATTCTTTTCCCCAGTATATGCTATTTTTTGGTTTATCAAAGATCAGATGGCACTGAGAGACTGGTTTCATCTCTTGGTTTTCTATTCTTTTTCACATATCCATGTCTCTATTTTTGGGCCAATACCATGCTGTTTTGATCACTGTGAACTTGTAATATAGCCTAAAGTCTGGTGAAGTGATTCCTCCAGCTTTGTTTTAATTACTAAGAATTGCCTTGGATATACAGGTTTTTATCTGGTTCTAAACAAAACAAAGAACAACTTATTCCAAATCATCAAAGTATGATGTTGGTATAATAGCAGTATTTTGAATAGAAACCCAAAACATAACTAACACGAGGTCTTTTTTTTTTTCCTCATAAAAATGTTGACTGGGGCCAGGCACAGTGGCTCAGGCCTGTAATCCTAGTACTCTGGGAAGCTGAAACCGGTAGACTACCTGAGGTCAAGAGTTCAAGGCCAGCCTGGGCAAGAACAAGATCCGATCTCTACTAAAAATAGAAAAATAGCCTGGGCACCTGTGGCTCAAGTGGCTAAGACATCAGCCACGTACACGAGCTGGCGGATTAGAATCCAGCCGGGGCATGCCAAACAACGATGGCTGCAACCAAAAAATGGCCAGGCGTTGTGGCAGGAGCCTGTAGTCCCAGCTACTTGGGAGGCTGAGGTAGGAGACTTGCTTGAGCCCAGGAATTGGAGGTTGCTGTGAGCTGTGATGCTACAGCACTCTATCCAGGGTGACAACTTGAGGCTCTGTCTCTAAAAAAAAAAAAAGAAAAAGAAATCTAGGTACCTATTTCTGGGCTACTGGTGGGCACCTATGGTCCCAGCTACTTGAGAGGCTAAGACAAGAGGATCTCTTGAGCCCAAGAGTTTGAGGTTGCTGTTAGCTATGATGCCATAGCACTCTACCCAGGGTGAAAGACTGAGAGTCATATCTCAAAAAAAAAAAAAAAAAAGGTTGACTAATATCTCAGGTATAAAACAACACTTGAGGTTAGGCATGG
This sequence comes from Arctocebus calabarensis, assembly GCA_963573935.1. NCBI lineage: Eukaryota > Metazoa > Chordata > Mammalia > Primates > Lorisidae > Arctocebus > Arctocebus calabarensis. Next base: position 37,409 of record CAUYON010089877.1, on the reverse strand, counting down.
TGGCTCACTAATATAATCCAAGTACTCTGGGAATCCAAGGTGGGTGGATCATTTTTTGAGTTCAGGAGTTCAAAACCAGCCTGAGCAAGAACGAAACCCCGTGTCTAAAACTATTTGCTTGTTGTAGCAGGGGCCTGTAGTATCAGGCTCCAGAAGCTGAGGCAAGTGGATTGCTTAAGCCCAAGAGTTTGAGGTTGCTGTGAGCTAGGATGCCACGGCACTTTCCAAGGGCAACAAAGTGAAAAAATAAATAATAAATAAAATACACTTCAAAAAATAATGTATAAACAAATACTTCAAAATTGGCTTTTGACAAATGTAAGACTTTTTCTATATATTCATCATTCACATTTCCTCAGATATGAATATTCTGTCATTTCTAATATCCTTTGAGGTTTGGTACCATGTGATTTTAAAAATATAAATTTTAAAATACTCTACTGTATTCTTCCAATATAAGTTATAATAAAGCAACTTACTATATATTCAGACATTCAAGACTATAAAGTTTCTTAATATGTATATACTGAGAAAGCCAATATATCCCTGACTACCATATACTACCGTATAAAATTCTTAGGTCTATAAAAATATAAAGTATATAAACTTTTGTGCTTTAAAGACATTATCAAAAATTACAGCATACCAAAGGGGAGAAACTAATTGTAAATCATACCTCTGATAACAGTTAAGAATATAAGAATTGTTTTAAGTCAACAATAAAGGGACATAACACTCAACTAAACAATGGGCAATGTATATAAATTGACATTTCTCCAAAGAAGAAACACGACTGGCCAGTAAGTACACGAAAAGATGTTTAACTTTAAGGATGTAAAGAAATACAAATTCTTATACATTGCAACATAAAATGGTGTAGCTACTGTGAGAAAGTTGAGCAAATCCTCAAAAACTAAACTGTGTGAAATTACCCACGTAACTCAGCAATTCCACAACTAAATATATATTCAAAAGAAATAAGGATATATGCCCACACAGAAACTTGGATGTGAATATTTATCACAGCATTATTCATAACAGCCAAAAGCTAGAAACACAAATATCAAAAGATGATGGTTAAACAAACTGTGGTATATGCATACCACTTATTCAGTCATATGTAAAATGACGTTCTGATACATATGCCTCAACATGGGAGAACCTTAAAAATACTATGCTAAGCGAAAGAACCCCCCAAAATGGTCTCAAATTGTATAATATTAATATGAAATATCCAGAAAAGATAAATCCAGAGAGAGAGAAAGCAGAATAGTAGCTTCTATTAGGAGAGAGAGGGTAAGGAAGAAAGGGGAAATATTTACGTAATGGTTACAGGCCATTCTAGGGTGACAGAAACAATTTAGGTCTGAACACACACTATAAATATGCTAAATTACAATGAATCGTGGATTTAAAAATAAGTTAATTGGAGGCTATAATTTCATCTCAGATAAACTAGAACTTTAAAAAATGAGTATGAGAAAACAGAGAACTCAAGAATCACAGAGAAAATAATCAAGAAATCATTAAAAATCTAGAAGAAAACATTAATGCAAATAGTCATGTATGTCCAGGATCAAGTAGAGGTAAAATCTTGAAATTATAATAGTATTCAAATAATCAGCTGCCTCATATGAAAAGGCATAGTTCCTTCTTCCTTTTTTTTTTTTTTACTGCTCAATATTGTTTACCATGGGAAAGGCATTTTCTTTTATCCTCACTGGCTCTTTAAAATCATGACAGACCACATACAAGCATTTAGTGCTATAAATTTCTACCTTCCTACCACTTTAGTAACTATACTACACTAAAAATCCTGGTACTGGTTTCACTTTTATTTAGTTAAAAATGCTTTTTAACTAAAAAGTATTTTCATTAGTATTTATTTAAAAATACTTTTTAGAGCTGGGTGCAGTGGCTCACGCAAGTAATCCTAGCACTCTGGGAGGCTGAGCTGGGTAGTTCAGCTCAGTGCCTATGGCTCAAGGGGATAAGGCGCCAGCCACGTACACCTGAGCTGGTGGGTTCGAATCCAGCCTGAGCCCGCCAAATAGTGGCTGCAACCAAAAAATGGCTGGGTGTTGCGGGCGCCTGCAGTCCCAGCTACTTGGGAGGTGGAGGCAAAGAGACTCTCTTGAGCCCAGGAATTGGAGGTTGCTGTGAGCTGTGATGCCATGGCACTCTCTCCAGGGTGACAGCTTGAGGCTGTCTCAAAAAAAGAAAAAAAAAAAATACTTTTTAGAGCTGGGCACAGTGGCTCACGCATGTAATCCTAGCACTCTGGGAGGCTGAGGTGGGTGGATCACGTGAGCTCGCTAGTTCGAGACCAGCCTCAGCTAGAGTGAGACCCCTACTCTAAAAATACCTGGGCATTGTGGTGTGACCCTGCAGCTACTTGGGAGGCTGAGGCAAGAGAACCACTTGAGCCCAAGAGTTTGAGGATGCTGTGAGCTATGATGCCAGGGTACTATACCAAGGGTGACAAAGTAAGCCTCTGTCTCAAAAAATAAATAAATGAATAAAAATAATACTTCAAAAAAATCTTATTTCTTCTTAGAGCATGGGTTTATTTAGAAGTGTATTTACCTTCCAAATACTTTGGTGTTGTTAAAATATCTCTGAATAGTATCTAAATTAATCTACTATGTTCAGAGAACACACTATGAATGACCGGAGACACAAATTTACCAAGACTTCTTATATAGCTCAGAATTTGGTCTACATCTTGGTGAAAATTCTGTTAACATTTAAGAATAATTTGTATTCTACTACTGATGGATGCAACACTCCATAAATGTAAATTAGGTCAAGTTCACTGATAAGAGTTATTGAAATGTATCTTAGATGATTTCTGCCATTTATTATATTAAGAAAAAGATATATGTCTATTAGTCTTTGTGATTTTACTAGTTTTTATGTCACACATGTATTTTAAAAGATCTGTTATCACGGGCCTAAAAATAAATGTTCAGAATTACATACTCTTGTTTAAGTGGTCCTTTAATCACAATGAAATGAACTTTTTTTTTATTTATTGTTTGGGTTTCATTGAGGGTACAAGAAACCAGGTTACACTGATTGCAGTTGTTAGGTAAAGACCCTCTTAAACAATCTTGTCTGGACCCCAAAAGGTGTGGCACACACCAAGACTCCACCCCCTCGCTCCTTCCCTCTCTGCTCTCCCCTTCCCGACTCCCACATCGTTGTCATTGTCCTCATATTGAGTACAAAAGGATTCATGCTTCTCCATTCTTGTGAAGCTTTACTAAAAATAATGCATTCCACTTCAATCCAGGTTAATACAAAGAAAGTAAAGTCTCCATTTTTTAAATGGCTGAATAGTATTCCACAGAGTACATATACCACAGCTTGTTAATCCATTCCTGGGTTGGTGGACATTTAGGCAGTTTCCACATTTTGGCAATTGTAAACTGAGCTGCAATAAACAGTCTAGTGCAAGTGTCTTTATGATAAAAGGATTGTTTTCCTTCTGGGTGATGCCCAGTAATAGGATTGCAGGATCAAATGAGAGGTCTAGCCTGAGTTCTTTGAGGGTTCTCCATACTTCCTTCCAAAAAAGGCTATAATAGTTTGTAGTCCCACCAACAGTGTAAAAGTGTTCCCTTCTCTCCACCTCCACAGCAGCATCTGCAGTCTTGAGATTTTGTGATGTGGGCCATTCTTGCTGGAGTTAGATGGTATCTTTGGGTGGTTTGAATTTGCATTTCTCTAATAATTAGGGATGATGAGCACGTATTCATATGTTTGTTAGCCATTTGTCTGTCTTCTTTAGAGAAGGTTCTATTCATTTATCTTGCCCATTGATATATGGGATTGTTGGCTTTTTTCATGTGGATTAATTTGAGTTCTCTATACATCTTAGTTATCAAGCTTTTCTCTGATTCAAAATACACAAATATCCTTTCCAATTATGCAGGTTACTGATTTCCTTTGGTGGTTTGTCTCCTTAGCTGTACAGAAGCTTTTCAGTTTCATTAAGTCCCATTTGTTTATTTTTGTTGTTGTTGCAATTGCCACAGCAGTCTTCTTCATGAAGTCTTTCCTCAGGCTGATATCTTCTAGTATTTTTCCTATGCTTTCTTTCAGGATTCTTAATTGTTTCATGCCTTAAATTTAAGTCCTTTATCGATCTTGAATCAATATTTGTGAGTAGACAAAGGTGCGGGTCCAGTTTCAGTCTTTTACATGTGGATATCCAGTTCTCCCAGCACCATTTATTGAATAGGGAGTCTTTCCCCCAAGGTATGTTCTTGTTTGGTTTATCGAAGATTAACCAATTGTAAGATGTTAGTTTCATTTCCTAGTTTTCTATTCGATTCCAAATGTCTATTTTTGTGCCAGTACCATGCTGACTTGACCACTATGGCTTTGTGATACAGCCTAAAATCTGGTATGGTGATGTCCTCAGCTTTGTTTTTACTACTAAGAACTGCCTTAGCTATATGGGTTTTTTTCTAATTCCATACAAAATGCAGAATCATTTTTTCCAATCACGAAAGTACAATGTTGGTATATTAATAGGGATGGAATTGAATACATAGATTGCTTTAGGAAGTATAGACATTTTAACAATGTTGATTCTTCCCAGCCATGAGCATGGCATGTTCTTCCATTTGTTAATATCCTCTGCTATTTCCTTTCTTAGGATATCGTAATTTTCTTTATAGAGGTCCTTCACCTCCTTTGTTAGGTATATTCCTAGGTATTTCATTTTCTTTCAAGCTATGGTGAAGGGAGTTGTGTCCTTAATTAGCCTCTCATCTTGACTGTTATTGGTGTATACAAAGGCTACTGACTTGTGGACACTGATTTTATATCCTGAGACATTACTATATTTTTTGATGACTTCCAGGAGTCTTGCGGGTTCTCTTAAGTATAAGATCATATCGTCAGCAAAAAAGGGAGAGTTTGACCTCCTCTCCTCCCATATGGATGCCCTTTAGTTCCTTGTCTTGCCTAACTGTATTGGCGAGAACTTCCAGCACTATGTTGAATAGCAATGGTGACAGAGAACAACCTTGTCTGGTTCCAGTTCTAAGAGGAAAAGCTTTCAGTTTTACTCCATTCAGCAAAATATTAGCTGTGGTATTGTCATAGATAGCTTCGATCAGTTTCAGAAATGTGCCACATATGCCTACACTCTTCAGTGTTCCAATTAGAAAAAGATGCTGGATGTTATCAAATGTTTTTCTCCATCTATCGAGAGGATCACATGGTCTTTGTTTTTGCTTCTGTTAATATGTTGGACTTGCATATGTTAAACCAGCTTTGCATCCTTGGGATGAAATCTACTTGATCATGATGTATAACTTATTTAATGATAAACTGTAATCTATTCGCTAGGATTTTGTTGAGAATTTTTGCATCTATATTCATGAGTAAAATTGGTCTGAAATTCTCCTTTTTAGTTGAGTCTTTTCCTGGTTTTGGTATCAGGGTGATGTTTGCTTTGTAGAACGTGTTGGGGAAGATTCCGTCCTCCTCAATTTCTTTTCTCTCTTTTTTTTTTTTTAGATACAGAGTCTCACTTTATCACCCTCAATAGAGTGCCATGACATCACAACTCACAGTAACCTCCAACTCCTGGGCTTAGGCAATTCTCTTGCCTCAGCCTCCCGAGTAGCTGGGACTACAGGCGCCCGCCAGAACTCCCGGCTTTTTTTATTGCGGTTTGGCTGGGGCCGGGATCGAACCCGCCACCCTCAGTATATGGGGCTGGTGCCCTACCCACTGAGCCACAGGTGCCGCCCCCTCCTCAATTTTTTGTAATAATTCCTGCAGTATGGGAATATGCTCTTCCTTGAAGTTTGATAGAATTCTGGTGTGAAGCCATTTGGACCAGGGCATTTTTTTGTTAGAAGATTTTTCATTGTTTCTTTAATCTTAGTGCATGAAATTGGTCTGTCTAGGAGCTCTCACTTTTCCTGGGCAAGTCTAGGCAGAAGGTGTGATTCCAAATATTTATCCATTACCTTCACATTATCCAATTTCTGGGCACAGAGTTTCTGGTAGTGTTCAGAGATGATTTCTCGTATCTCTGTGGCATCAGTTGTAATTTCCCCTTTATCATTTCTGATTGAGGTTACTAGAGATTTTACTTTCTCTTTCTAGTTAGTCTGGCCAAAGATTTATCTATTTTATTTATTTTTTCAAAAAACCAACTCCTTGTTTCATTAATTTTCTGAATGATTCTTTTGTTTTTAATTTCATTGATCTCTGATTTAGTTTTGGATATTTCTTTTCTTCTGCTGGGTTTAGGCTTAGATTGTTCTTCTTTTTCCAATTCCGTAAGATGGCTTGTGAGTTTGTTGGTGCACTCTCTTTCTGTTTTGCATGCAGACACCTAAAGCAATAAATTTCCTCTCAAAACTGCTTTTACAGTATCCTACAGGTTTTGGTAGCTTGTGTCTTCATTGTTATGCTCAAGGAAGTTAAGGATTTCCTGTTTTATTTCTTCCTGCACCCAACTGTCATTCAACAAAAGGTTGTCTAATTTCCATGCCTTTGTGTGGGGTTGAATGTTTTTGGAGTTTAGTTCCACCTTTAGTGCCTTGTGGTCTGAGAAAATACAAGGCAAAATTTCAATTCTTTTGATTCTGTTGAGGTTTGTTTTGTGTCCTAGAATATGATCAGTTTTGGAGAATGATCCATGGGAAGATGAGAAGAATGCATGTTCTTTTTTTTTTTTTTTGCAGTTTTTGGTTGGGGCTGGGTTTGAACCCACCACCTCTGGCATATGGGGCCAGTGTCCTACTCAACTGAGCCGCAAGCATCTCCCAGAATGTATATTCTTTATCACTGGGATGGAATGTTCTATATGTATCTATCAAGCACAGTTGATATAGGGTCTCATTTAAGCCCCTTACATCTTTGTTTAATTTCCGTTTAGAGGATCTACCTAGCTCTGTAACAGGAGTGTTAAAGTCCCCTGTTATTTTGGTATTATAGGTTATTATATTGCTCAAACTGAGTAAGATCTGTTTCAAGAATCTGGGAACATTTAAATTGGATGCACAAATATTTAGAATGGAAATGTCTTCTTGTTGTATTTTTCCCTTGACCAGTATAAAGTGACCATCTTTGTCTTTTCTGACTTTAGTTGCTTTAAATCCACATGTATCTGAAAATAAGATTGCAACTCCTCTTTTCTTCTGAATTCCATTTGCCTAAAAATTTATCTAAAAATTCCTTAACTAGGAGTTTTAATTTGTCTTTTGAAGCCAGGTGTGTTTCCCGGAGACAGCAAATGGATGGCTTGTGTTTTTTAATCCAGTCAGCCAATCTATGCCTCTTCAGTGGGGAAATTCAAGCCATTAACATTTACTGAGATAATTGATAAGTGTGGTAGTGTTCTATTCATCTTATTTCGTGAGAGTCCATTGCTTAGTTTTATCTTATTTATTTTGTTTATTTTTATTTTTTATTTTTTTTTGAGACAGAGCCTCAAGCTGTCACCCTGGAGAGAGTGCCCTGGCATCACAACTCACAGCAACCTCCAATTTCTGGGCTCAAGCGAGTCTCCTGCCTCCGCCTCCCAAGTAGCTGGGACTAGAGGTGCCCGCCACAATGCCCGGCCATTTTTTGGTTGCAGCCGTCATTGTTTGGTAGGCCTGGGCTGGATTCAAACACACCAGTTCAGGTGTACGTGGCTGGCACCTTAGCCCTTTGAGCCACAGGCGCTGAGCTTGCTTAGTTTTATCTTTTGCATCAGTGTGGAAGTTAGGTTCTGTCCTTTAATTTCTGAGTTCTTACTTTGCTGTTGATCCATTGTGATGGTCAGTGTGTAGAACAGGTTGAAGTATTTCCAGTAGAGCTAGTCTTGTTGAGGCGAATTTCCTCAATGTTTGTATATCAGTAAATGATTTGATTTCTCTGTCAATTTTAAAGCTTACCTTAGCAGGATACAGAATTCTGGGCTGAAGATTGTTCTGTTTAAGTAGATTAAAGGTAAATGATCATTGGCTCGGCATCTGTGGCTCAACGGGCTAAGGCACCAGACACATACACCTGAGCTGGCGGGTTCAAATCCAGCCCAGGACTGCCAAACAACAATGACAGCTGCAATCAAAAACTGGCTGGGTGTTGTGGGGGGCGCCTGTAGTCCCAGCTACTTGGGAGGTGGAGGCAGAAGACTCACTTGAGCCTAGGAAATGGAGGTTGCTGTGAGATGTGATGCCACGGCACTCTACCCAGGGTGACAGCTTGAGGCTCTGTCTCAAAAAAAAAAAAAAAAGGTAAATGACCATTGTCTTCTTGCTTGGAAAGTTTCATTAGAGAAACTGCAGTCACCCTGATGGATTTGCCCTTTAGGTCAACTGGTGCTTTCTCCTGGCAGCTTGAAGAATCTTTTCTTTTTCTCTTCACTTTGGACAGGTTCGTCACAATGTGTCTTAGAGAAGCTCAGTTAGAGTTGAGGTGACCTGGGGTCCAGTATCCCTCTGAAAGGAGTGTGTCAGAATCTTTGGTGATTATTTGGGAAATTTTCATTTATAATATTCTCTAGTATAGCTTCCATTCCCCTGGGGCATTCTTCTTCTCCTTCTGGGATACCTATAACTCGTATGTTTGAACACTTCATAAAGTCCCATAATTCTGTCAGTGAACGTTCTGCTTTCTCTTCTTTTCTGCCTGAGTTATCTCAAGAGCTTTGTCCTCTACCTCCAAAATTCTTTCCTCTGCATGGTCTAATCTGTTGTTGATACTTTCTATTGCATCTTTAAGTTCTCTAATTGACTGCTTCAGTTCCTTCAACTCTGCTATATCCTTTCTATATTCTTCATATTGTTCATCTCTTATTTGATTCTGTTTTTGGATTTCCTTTTGGTTATTCTCCAATTTATCAGCAGTTTCCTTCATTTTTTCCATCATTTCCTTCATTGTTTTCATCATCTGTATTCTAAATTTCCTTTCTCTCATTTCTAACGTTTCTTTATAGGTGGAATCCTCTGCATTGGCTACCTCACAGGCCCTTGTGGGGGGTGCTCTGGACTGGTTTTTCATGTTTCCAGGAGTTTTCTGCTAATTCTTCCTCATTGGTGATTTCTTTTATCTGTTTCCTTGCCCTAATTTTCCTTTCATTTCTTCTTGATCTTTAAGTTGCCATGCCTCTAGACGAGAGTTTTGATGACTCCTTTTGGTATAGGACCATAAGGATGAGAACATTGAAGAGGAAGAAGGGAAAAGAGAAAGAAAAAAGAGAAAGGAGAGGGGGTGGCTTAAAGGGAATATTGGCAAAAAAGAAGACAGGCACAGAAAGAAGGAGATAGGAGCAATATAGGTTTATGGTAGGGTGCTTTGACCCAACCTTAGAAACCCCCAACCTCTGGAGGTGCCAGGTTGGGTGGTTCCCTTGAGGTCAGCAGCTCTTTGCTAGCCTGTTTGGACATAGTATCCCACCTCCACCAAGTAGAGAGGAAAGGCAAAGATGCTATAAATCAAGTCTAAACAAGTAAACAGAAAACTTTATGGGATAAAATTGGGGGAAAAACCAAATTATAGGGGTAGAAACACTAGCAAAAATAAAGTTCTAATTGTTGAAAAAGGCAACAATGGAAAATTATATTTAAACTACAAAAATAAAGAAACAAAAGGAAGAGAAAAAAAAAGAAAAGAAAAATCCATAGGGAAAATGTTGAAATTAAAAAAAAAAAAAGAAAGAAAGAAAAAAACCCAAAACAAAGCAGTATATCTATCTTTCTGGATATTGTCTGGGCAACAGGTGATCTTCTGGGCTATGAGTTGTTAATCACAATGCTGGTACGTCTGTATGAGATGGAGACTGGAGGCCTCTGCTGATTTCTCAAATCTCGCAGGGTTGAGAGCCTAAATTTCTCCTTAGCCTGCTTAAAAGGCACTTGAAACTGCTAGGCTTGGCTAAGGAGAAGCTTTCTCAGGAAAGCACTTATCACTGGGATCACTCCTGAAGTTGCTATCCACTTACCCAGTGTTCCAAAACTGGTCTCACTCTATGCCCCTGAGGGCTAAGGCTCTAAGGCGTCTCAGTCCCTGCCTTTAGACTGCTCAGTCACTACATTACTTTCACTCCTGCCCAATCCTTGCTCTGTAACCCTGAGGGCTGAGCTTGCCAGGGCAGTTCTCCCACAATGTCTCCACGCGGCCCACAGCCAAACAGTATTAGCTCCATTAGGCTCAGCGGCTCAGTCTGGGGCCTTAGACAATGCTTAAAGTCCTCTGCACTCTTACCCAAGTTCTCCCAAAGTAGTTCAACTAACTGAGTGCCAAGTCCAAAAAAACCAAAACAGCTCACAGATTAAGGCCTTTCCAGTTTGCAATCTCACTGCTGCTGTACTTACAGCTGCTGGCAGGATTAGACAGAACGAACACACACAAACACTTGCCAATTCTCCACTGCTTTTGTCCTCCTCATGGGGTCCTGAAGTCTCATGCTGACTCCCTGTGTTCCCAAAGGGATGCTTCTGGGCAGATCCCACCAGCCAGAGATGCGTAGAGTCTTCTCTCCTCAGACTCACTGTGCCCAGTTGCAAGGAAGCTGTTACTTGGCTACCATCTTGCTCCTCCCCCCGAAATGAACTTCTTTGTTTGTGGTAACATTCTTTGAAATCTACTTTGTCTGACATTACAATAACTATTTCAACTTGCTTCTGTCTACTATTAGCATAGTACATCTCCACAATTAAAGTGAATTTCTTGTGGATGCTATGTACTTGAGTCTTGCTTTTATAGGCCAACTGACGACCTCTGCCCCTTAATTGGGGTGTTTTGATTAGTTAATAAATCTTAGTACTTATCCCATCCTTCTTACCTTTTCCCTTCTACATCCTATATTTGTTTTATAATTCCATTTTATCTCCTTTGTTACTTTTTTAGCTATATGTCTGTTATTTTAGCAGTGGCATTATAATCAGTAGATATGGTATGCTGAATCTCTTCCCCCACAAGTTATTTACACCCTCCACCCTGAAACATGTGAACAGGATCTTCTACAGCCAGTAAAAGAGGATACTGCTGTGATTAAGCTAAGAATTTTGAGATGAGAGATTATGCTACATTATTCAACTGAACCCTAAATGTAATAACAAGTGGAAAGCAGAAGAGGTCACAGAGACAGAAAAAGACAAGGAATGGAGGCAGAAATGGGAGGGATGTAGTCACAAGCTAAGGAATGCAAGCAGCCACCAGCAGTTGGAAGAAGAGAATGGATTCCCCTTAGAGCCTCTGGAGCAAGTGTAGCCATGCCAAAGCCTTGATTTTAGTCAAGTGATAGATTTCAGATTATCAGGACCTCAAAACTGAGGGAATAAATTTCTCTTGTCTCAAGCCACTAAGGTTGTGGTAATTTCTTATAGCATATCAAGGAAACTAGCATTATACCACTTCATATACAGTGTCAGAATGTTAGAAAATTATGCATAGGTCTACAAGGTCAGCTTTTGACCTTTACGTTATTGTTGTCATATTTTACTTCTACTTATGTTATAAACCTCAAGATGCAATGTTAACATTTTTGCCTAAACAGTCAATTCCCTTTAATAAATTTTTTCAAATTTACCAATGCAGTTTCCATGTCTGGTGCTCTTAACTCTTTTGTTTAGACACACATATCCAATTGACATTATTTCCCTTCTAACTGAAGCATGTGCTTTAACATTTCCTATACTCCATTACTATGAAATGCATATGTAAGTATGTGTGTGTATAGATATGTAATATATACATGAAAATCTTTCTTTCATCTTTAGTGTTTACAAGATACTTTAGCCAAGAATCCTAAATTGATAGACTTTTTCCTTTCAGTACAGTCTTTTTTAGATGTTACTCTATTACCATTTCATGTGCATTGTTTCTGATGAAAAATCTAATTTCATCATCATTATTTTTGTTCCTCTATACGTAACTTTTTTCCCACTGGTAGTTTATTACTGGTTTTGAGCAATTTAATTATGATATTCTTTGTTGTTTTCTTCATGTTTTATGAGCATGCAGTTCATTAGCTATCTTCCTGGATCTGTTAGTTTAAAGTTTTTATCAAGGCTGGGAGTGGTGGCACATGCCTATAATCCTAACATTCTGGGAGGCTGAGGCAGGAGGATCACTTAAACTGAGGAGTTCTGAGACAAGTCTGAGCAAGAGTGAAACAACTGTTATACTGTTTTGGAATTATATTTTCTACAGGTCATTTTGAGTAATTTCTATTGCTGTGTCTCCAAGTTCTATTAAAAATAGAAAAGTTGGCTTGGTGCCTGTGGCTCAACGGGCTAAGGCACCAGCCATGCACACCTGAGTTGGTGGGTTCGAATCCAGCCTGGGCCTGCCAAACAACAATGACAGCTGCAACCAAAAAATGGCCAGGCGTTGTGGCGGGCGCCTGTAGTCCCAGCTACTTGGGAGGCGGAGGCAAGAGATTCGCTTAGGCCCAGGAATTAGAGGTTGCTGTGAGCTGTGATGCCACAGCACTCTATCCAGGGTGACAGCTTGAGGCTCTGTCTCAAAAAAAAAAAAAAAAAAAAAAAAAACTATAAGAAATCTGGTGGGGAGCAGCTTAATTCAAGTATGATACCTTCACAAATTTATTGCTGACTTTCTGTGTTTTTCACCTCTTGAAAGTGCATCTCTTCTATTCCAAGTTTACCTCAGGGTCCAAGTTGTTGGAGTTCCAGCTATCATGTCCACATTCCAACCAGGAAGGAAGAATAACAAAAGACAAAGGGTTCCCTCTTACTTGAAAATGTCCTTTTAAGCAGTCCTCCTGGAAGTTCCTTATAACATTGCCATGTGTATATCATTGGTCTGAGCTTTTCACATTGGCAAGTTAATAGGTAAAGCCTAAAACTAAAAATAAAGAGACAAGCCATGTAAACATGTTATATAATGTAAATACCTGCCAAAAGTGTTGCCTTTGTAAAAGGGGAAAAAAGGATATAATATAAGGGTTAGAAGAGTAAGATTTATGGAATTATTTGACTTTTAAAAATGTAAGGAGGTGGCTTGGCACCTGTGGTTCAGATGGCTAAGGCACCAGCCACATACACCTGAGCTGGCAGGTTTGAATCCAGCCTGGCCCACCAAACAATGACAGCTGCAACCAAAAAATAGCCGGGCATTGTGGCAGGCACCTGTCGTCCCAGCTCCTTGGGAGGCGGAGGCAGGAGAACAGCTTGAGCCCAGGAGCTGGAGGTTGCTGTGAGCTGTGATGACGCGAAATACTACCCAGGGCAACAGCTTGAGGGTAGTATATATATGGATGGATGTATAGCTCTGATCAAAAAAATTAATTAGAAAGCTGAATTACAGGAAGAAAATCTATAGGTATTTTCAAGCTAAACAAAAGACTATGGCAGCATACACATAAATGTTTTTACTACTGATGGTTGACCAATAAAGGAAAGAAGTCTTTCTTACATTATGATTTTTACTCAGACTTTTAATTTTAAGAATAAAAAAAGTCCAGAATTCTCTTCCTCAGGTTAACATACTAAGGTGTCAAATTACTCAAGTTTCTAGAGCATGTTTGCAGGCAGAGTCATTCTTGGAAGTTTTCATGTTGCTACACTAGAAAACACTTTGGACTGATGCTTGAAGATTTGCTCCTGGGGACTAAGACCAAAGTGCTGACATTGAGATTAAATGTTATCTCTGTTGTTCAAGGCAAGGACCAACCAAGCCAGAAGTCCTGTCAATTCAATGGCCTGGAAAACGATCAAGCCGCAGAGTCCAGAGACATAACAGCTTTTCCCCTAACAGCCCACAGTTCAATGTCAGCGGTCCAGGTAACACAACCTTGGTTGTTTTTGTTCATCAAAGTTAATTCATCTTTTCATTTTCTAATTGATTATTTTAACAAACAGCAGCTAAGATAACAATAATAATGGAACACTTTCCTTATGTCAAATAAGTTTGAAATTGAAGTGATGAAGAGTGTAGGGTATGAAGAACTCAGGCAGTGGTCCTACCATTCAGCACCATCAGAATCCTTACAGTTGTGCCTGGGGCAGCCCACAGAAAGATGGTGAATAGGGGAGAAAGCAGCTCCGTTAGCTAATACCCAAAGACTTGAGCACTGTAGACCTCTTCATCATCTTGAAGCAAAGGGGTTTCTTTTAGGCTATGCTCTAATATCCTCTAGATCGCCATGCCTCCCTAAGCATACCCTAACTTTATTTAGAAAAACGATCCTTGTTTTCAGCTCATGATAGGAGTAGCAAGGCTGGTGTTTTTGAGGTATGTAACATAATGTATAATTTACTGGACTGAACCTTACTAATAATTGTTAGGTTATTAAATTTTAACTGTCTTTATAGCTCTTTTAAAATCAATTTTCAATATGCAAACTCAAAGTTGCTAAGCATTGGAAAATTTTTATAAAGCATATATATACACATGCTTGTATATTACTTGAACATATTCTACTCAAATAAATCTTTATAAATCTAATAGTCATAAAATGAAAGTACTAACTATATCCTATATTTATATCAGCCATACTTCAGAATACTTTTTTGAATATAACCTCATTTTATCCTAATACCTTATAAGATAAATGTTTAGCTTCCCTATTTCCCCATTTCACTAGTGAGGAAGCCAAAGACTGAAAATCTAAGTGGTTTTTCCATAGTCATATGGAATATTAGTCCATTTTCCATTTTCATTGTGAAACAACTTTAAAATCTTGGTGGTTACAATTGCAGATATTTGTTTCTCTCCCTCGTGAGTCCCTGGCTATTGTGATTTGGGCAATTTCAGCTGGACAAGGCTACAGGTTGCATGTAGAGTTCAGCTCTCCTCACATAGCCTTCTTCTGGGATGAGTGGACACTGAGCATCTTCTTCTCCTGGTGGGTGTCAGAAGTCCAAGAAGCCAGACCAAAATTATACAAGCACATTAAAAGCCATTGTTTTAGGCACTGTGTGCAGCCTGCCTACTAACTTTCCATTGACCAAACAAGTCATATGCCAAGCACAGTAACAATGGGAAAGGAAATAGCACCTCACCTGTTACTGTAGTAGGTGGTACTGTCAAGTCGTGGGCAAAAGGTATACATATCTACTTCTATACTGGAGGAGAGTGAAGACTTGGGAACAATGATATAATCTCCCACATGACTGAAAAATGATAATACTAAGCTCCCAAGGCAAAATATAGCTTGTTCTTTCCCTTTTAACCATTTAGAAAAGAGTCTTAGTCCCAAATATCCTTCCTAAGAACTTTGATCCGATGGCCACCTTACATCTTACATTGAATCTGCCCAGATTGGAAATATGTTAACTAATTTGTGAATTTAAAAGTAAATGTAAATAAGCTTATTTATACATTTATAACATTTTATTCAGCCTCTTTCTTTTCTTTCTTTCTCTCTCTCTCTCTCTCTCTTTTTTTTTTTTTTATCATAGCCACTTCTTTGTGGCAGAGCTTTTGCTCATTTTCACATTATAATTTATTTTGTGGGCTTTAAGAGGTTCTTCCCCCATGAAGACAGGTGAAGTGAATTGTGATGTACACCACTACCTCTTTGTAATTTAGATCTTTCCTTTATTGCATTCAAAACTAAAGCATGGCTTTAGTAAGTCTTGAATTCAATCCCATTTAAGAAATGTTAAATAATATGACTTCAGCAAATGGCTGTGGAAACATTTTATATAAGCTTCAGTAAAGGATACACAAAGATGTCAGGACATGTGGGCAGGGGCTGAGACTATAACTCTTCCCTTTCCACCTTTGTATAATATTAATAACAACAGTAATAATAGCAGCAGAACATACATAATGTTTATCTTGGTGCTAGATACACACACATACATACACATGCATACAGCTATCCTAAATACATGTAAATAAGTGTGTGTATATGTCACATATACTAATATAGATCAACAGGCTGTAGTCTGCACTCTTAACCACTGCTCCATGCCCACCAAATCCAGGTGTACTCAAGTTCCTGGGGAAGGAGACACCTCATGCCCTTTTGCCTTGTAGACATTTCTACCTTACTATGGTCAGGAGTATTGTTTCACTGGCTTCTGCCACTGCCCTACAGGTAGGTTTAGAATTATTGATTGATGCATTCCTTTTTCAAAAGAAAACCAACTACCTTGTGGGGTTTATAAATGGCTCAGCAGGATCTTTTCTTTTGAATATCAAAGGGCAGATAGGCAACAATAGGAAAAGCAGACCCGTGGAAATGATTCCACTGGAATGCATCAGCCTATGGAAATCAATAACTTAGAAAGCGCTCGTGTAAAAACATTTCAAAAATTTGTTGACTAGTCAATGACACTGCATTCTTCCTTCAGGGTAAAAGAAAGTTCTGAGATATCCAAGCATTTCTACTATTCTAAGATTAATATGTACCCTTATGATTTCTGCTTCTGCATCCCCTCCAGGCTTATTGGAAGAAGACAACCAGTGGACAACTCAGATAAATAGACTCCAGAAATTAATTGATAGACTGGAAAAGAAGGTGGGTACTTCCTTTCCTTTATTCTCTCTTCTATTTTTCAAGATATTCTGCCTCAATATTGCTAATTTCCTCACTATCCACCACAGCCCCACAGATAGAGAATAATAGCCAGGATCTCATTAATCCTACACATGGTTGCCTGGTAGTTATTTGGGATTTTCTTGTTATTGCAAAAGCAAATATAGTTAATTCTCCCCTCACCTCATCTTCCTGCCCCCAATTATATTTAAAATAAGATGTAGGGTTAAGAAGTAAATAAATCTATTGCACTGCCCGGTTCTTTGGTTGTTAAGCAACCCAAGTGGCAGTGAGCTTGAATGATGCTGATGGCAGCTCTTCGTTGATTGAAGTCCTGGGAATCTTTCAAATAAATTCAGGCAAATGGCAGTGCTATCTAAAAGATGGGATTCCACACTCAACTCTTAGAAATTAGCATAATAACTGGTGATTTTGCCATTAAAACTACCTAGTCAACAAGCAAGTTGGGATGTGAGTTCTTTAGAATTATATTTTATGTTCCTAATTATTGTATTTTTATTGTCTAATTCAGTAGTTCTAAGTAGTCGTGATATTATAGTGATATTTCCCATACACAACTTTGATGGTAGAGGCAATCTTTATTAATCAATAAGAAATGTGCTTTTGTCCATGTGAGGCATCAAGGAAAGAATGTTTATGTTTGAGACAGGGTCACTGATTTTGAAGAATCCATAGTCTACTTATAAAAATAAACTATGTTCTTTTTGAGATAAAAAAGAGCATGTTAGATCTTTAAAAAAATTATATATTTTATATATATATATACAGAAAATCAAATTTTCTCAGTAAATACTAGCTGACTGAGACGTGCTAAAGAAACAGAGCAGGTGCTAAAATCTATAGATGCTCAGCTGGGAGTATGATCACTATGAGCTGAGGCTCTCAAGAAGGACTTCATATGGCAGGAAGGGTTTAAGCAAGGCCTTACAAATGGTAACTCAATTAAAAATGTGATTGCAAGCAACAAATCACTTATCTAATTTAATAAAAAAGAGAATTTTCTGGAAGCTCCCACAGAGTCAACACATAATCTGGAGACCTGAAATGAGGAAGTCAGGAAATAACTCTGGAGATCTAGATGGTGAGAAATACCCATCTCTTGGTTTGCCTCCCGTGGAATAAATGAGTAGCAGCTATTTCCAGTCTGTTGGCTTCTACTCAAGATTCTAGGAGGGAGAGTCTGGTTGGTTTTGTTAGGGTCATATGCTGGCCTCTTGGATAGAAGAGGGGAGAATAACTTGATTAACCATCCCAGAGAACAGTATTGAAAGAAGAGATAATTCATGAAATGAAAATATATTATCATTACAGTGGGCATAAATGCTGATTAACTAACAAACTAAACCCAAAATCAGTATTTGTAATAAAGAAGTAAAGTTTTAATAAATAAAAAACAACTGGAAAGGGCATTCAGTAAGGGGATGGCATGAACAAAAGTTAAGTAGATCAGCTTGGGTAAGAGTCTTGCATTTAGGGAAGTAGTGACAATAAGTTTGCTTGGATAGATGGGGCCAGGTTGTGGATGGCCTTAAATGGTAGGCTAAGGCATTCGGACTTGTCTTGGCAACAAGAGGCATTTATTTTTCAACAGGTAAGTGACAAACCAAAAGATCCTGCAGATATAATAGAAAATTGAGCAGCAAGATACAAAGAAAATTAAAACAAATGCAAAATGCATTAACACAAGGAAAAACTAGGCTCAGAACCATTGGCACCAACTCAAATATTAAAGAGCAGTTTTGTGCTCCTGAATCCACAGAGACCAGGTATAGAAAAGATAGGCCTATACCAAGATAGTGAGTAAGAAGAAAGTAGGAGATTGGAAAAGGGCTCACAGAATCAACACAGTCTAGAGACACAAATTTAGGAAGAGTCAAAAGACATTTAACAGCATCATTGAATGGGTATGGTGGACCCAAGACAGGGAGAATGCAATGACAGCCTGAAGATTTGAGCCTCTGTGCCTGAGATGGTTATACCCATAATAGAAAAAGGAGCAACACAAATGAGAGAGAATTAGTGAGGTGAGGTAAGAAGATGAACAGGCTACAAAAGTACACTTCAGCAGAAATCCCCAGTCAGATGTTGGGAGGAAGAAGTCTGGCCAACAGGTGAAGGCCTTAAGAACCATCTCCACAAAGATGAACAATGAACTTGAAGTCCTAAGGATAGGTTAGGTCTCTGAAAAGGAGATTGTTGTAAAGAAAAACCAAGTGAAGGAGAAACTGGAAATTTCCAGTTCCTCTGCCATCCTGTCTTTATTTGTTAAATTTACATTGTCTACTTACTGGATAGTAAAACAAATACCAAAATTATAAGCTTGCTGCAAATCAACTTTCTTCCTTTCTTATTTTGTTAATCGATATGTAAGCTCAGACAAAAAGATTCTCAGGAAAAGAGTGACTTTGAATATCAGTTTTCTAATGTTGGAAGTGGATTCAGTTATTAAATAAGTTTGAATTCACTTAAAGAACACAAATATCTCTTTTTAAAGTGGTTTTGAAATTCTGAACAAAACATTCTTTGGTATCTGAAATCTATATAGTTAGTTTTAAAGGAATACCCTAAGTTCCTAGTCCTTTCTTTCCTAGTCATTTTTCTCCCTTCCTCCAATGAAAGGGTTTTATTTTAGGACAGTGTCTAAGAGATTTGCTGAAAGTACAGTGTGATGGTTTTCAGTGGCGTTAGCTATGTGGAGCTCAGCAGGAGCTGTCTTAATGAATGGAAAGCAGTGCAAGTGGAGTTTTCTTCTACAACTTATTCTGTATTGTGCTGAATTAGATTTATGAGAAAAAAAGTAACCAATTGCCAAACAGTGACTCAGTGGATGTCATTTCACTGCTGACTACCTTGTCTCCTATAGTTGTAAACACAAGGTTTGATCTCCCCATTAAAAGGAGGTTTGCCTGCAGTGGAACATTTGTTATCTTTTGTCTCCATTAAGTATTTATGATAAATTCTTCCTGCACTGTAAATTGAACCTGATTCTATTCATTGGGGGAAAATGACACTTGTAATTTCTACAAGTTTCTTCACCTATTCCTTCTATTGATCCCAGCCTCCATGAATATTTATGGGGACTACTAAGGTTTTATCTGATGCTTTGCTTGATCCTGCAGGAAACACTTTCAATGTTCAAAAGAACACTTACAGAAAAAAAGTCTTCCTTCTTCATGAAGTCCTCAATACATTATCAGATTACAGGACATTCTCATTGGAAGGAATATAATTAAGGATGTCACACTCATACAACTTATTTTACATTTTTTTTTACGTTTTTCTTACCTTAGATTGGGAAAAGGAGAACTTTTTCACTCAGGTGAAAAATGCACCTGAGTCAGTGTCAGAAAAACAGTGTTCAAGGAGATGACTATGTTACAGTTCCTTTATGTGGAGCACTTTTTAATTTCCAGTTCACATATATCTAAATTTTATATAATTTTGCTTTCATGGAAAAGCTGTGATTTAGAGGGGGCATTGATTCAGCCATTCATTTAGTCAATATTGTTGAATAAATATGTGTCAGGTACTCTTCTGACAGTGGGGATACAGCAATGGCCAAAACAGGTAATATCTTTGGTATCCGGACAGACAGACAAAACTAAGTAAACAAATCCATGAAACAAGATCATTTCAGATCATGAAAAGTGCTATAAAGAAGCAGGGCAATATGATGGAGATTGGGGGGTGAGGGGTTGAATACTCAGAGTAGTCTGGGAAAGTCTCCCTAAACAGGTGGTATCTGAATTGAGATGTTAAAGATGAGAAGAAGACCTAGGGATGCAGAATTTAAGGCAGAACAAGCAGTAAAAGTGAATTCCACAAAAGTTAAATAACTTGCTGAAAGTTTCATCATGAGGCAAAAGCACAGCTGAAGCAATACAGCTCTATTATTAATAGGCTTGTTATTTCAGACAATCTGGATTTCTATAGCTTTCAATTTATTTTTTATCTATTTAAGGAATTATTATGTATAATGTTCACTTGTAAGAAATAGTAGGATATATATTCACCAAGTGAAATTCTCAGAAATTACATACTTGGTTTCACTGGGGATGTTAGTGTTATCCATTGGACATTACAGAAGGTGCTAAGGTGTTTAGAGGAATCCTTCATTTTTAGTGAACATCGATCATATTTTCACTTATTTTTTAATTTGCTATTTAATAAGGCAAAATAAGTGCCAGAATGCAAATGTAATATAACAATAAACTAGTGTTTATAATGATCTCTTCCAAAATGTAGAAACGTGGCAATAATCATAGTAAAATAAATCAGACTGTTAGGCCTAGCCATTCTAACTTTCTTTTTTGTTTTAAGCCTTTCTATCCTTCCCTTTTCTGTTTTAATGTATCTCTGTCCTCCAGTTTGCTGTATAATGGTACCAGTGAAGGAAACTCTAAAGCAATAACAAACTGAACATATGAAAACAGCTCCTTATAATTGATAAGTGGTTACAAAGAGTCTTCATTAGAATAGCTCTTTTTTTTTTTTTTTTGAGACAGAGTCTCACTTTGTCACCCTCGGTAGAATACCATGGCGTCACAGCTCATAGCAACCTTAAACTCTTGGGCTTAAACGATTCTCTTGCCTCAGCCTCCAGAGTACCTGGGACTACAGCACCCACCACAATGCCTGACTACTTTTTAGAGACTGAGTCTCTCTCTGACTCAGCTGGTCTCAAACCTGTAAGCTTAGGCAAGCCACCCAAGTGCTGGGAGTACAGGCATGCGCCATCACACCCGGCCTTGAATAGCTCAATTTTTTTAAAATCAGAGTTTATTTATCTCCTTTCAGATAATGAGGTTGATTTAATATTAGCCATGA
This sequence comes from Arctocebus calabarensis, assembly GCA_963573935.1. Lineage (NCBI taxonomy): Eukaryota > Metazoa > Chordata > Mammalia > Primates > Lorisidae > Arctocebus > Arctocebus calabarensis. The sequence goes on along the minus strand of CAUYON010089877.1, from coordinate 16,087 downwards.
AAGGCTGGGTATGGCGGCTCATGTCAGCAATCCCAACACCTTGGGAGACTGAGGAAATATGTATATGTGCATATATATGACATGAAAAAAATATTTGAATATGTAGTATTTTTAAAATTTTAAAAACTGTCTAATTTCTGATTTTTTCTGCCACTTCTTCTAATTGAAGGACCTCAAACTTGAACCATTGGAAGAAGAAGTTATTGAAGAGAATACTAAATCTGTAAGTACTTTTTTCAGCGCAAAATTTTACAAATGTATTTTGTGAAAACATTATTTAATCTCTCCAAAAATTAGTTACTATATCCATGAAAAATTGAAAACATAAGTAGACAAATTTAATTGTGCATAGCTAAGTAGTGTTTGCTAAATTGTGATGTATAAACCTGATATCTACTTCACAGGGTTTTTGTGGAAACACCTGGCATGTAATAGGTACAAAATTAAGATTGATTTTATGCATGTATAAATCAGTGCATGATTAACTAATTGAATGAATACTACTGGCAGAAAAGGGCATCATTCAAATTGTGTCATAAACACATTTTGTAAACCCTGCTATGTGGAGTTCTGTATATACTTGAGCTGAAACCTGGCTCTATTAATTTTGTATTTTCAGCATTTAGCCTAGGGCCAGGAACATTGTAAATGCTCTGAAATAATTTTTCAAAGAATAAATTGATGTTTAGAGAAAAGGGAACATTTATATCACTAGGGAAAAGATGTCCAACCAGAATGGTAGCAATTTATAGAAACTGAAAGAAAATGGACAAAATGATCTTATATGAAGATACAACAAAAAGAAATTAGAAATTAATTGAAACTCAATACATACTATGCTTTGTTATTTTCCTTTGTTTTGATGTAAATATTTATGGCACATTCTATTTTAGGAAATTGGATGAATACATTTGCATTTAGGGGAAATTTGTCTTTTAAAATCTTTTGTCCTACAGAAATCATTTTTTTCTTACTATCTTAAAAACGTACTACGTACTTCATAGTTGTTGAAGGATGAGTCACATTTACATGAAACAAAGAGAGGAAATAGCTTTCATCTCTGAATCATGGACTTATTCCTCAGGCACTGACTACACAATAAAAGATGAGACCCACCCATGTGCCAGGCTCTTGCCCATCTGTCCAAATTCATAACACAAAGTGAATCTTCAGAGAAAGTCTTGAGGGATTCTCAGAAAAGTTTAATAGTGGCTATGACCATCAGAAGACTATAGTTATGCACACTTCACCCTGCTATAAGCTATGTTTTTTACTATGTGTTTAATGCTGTTATTCTTCCAAGATTATAGTCTGTGTTAATTCATCAGGTGTTGGAGCCTTATAGCTAGGAGTGAGAGTTATAAGAAATACCTATATAGCTCAATAATGGAACACCTGAGTGGAAAGGGCATTAGCTCCCCTAACAAGCATGAGAGCTCGCGAGATGAGAGCAGTGGTGAATTGGCAGTCTCTACACCTGTGGTGTTGAGAGGCGCGAGATCAGCCTTATATTAGGCTGGAGGAAAAGGCAGTCAAGGAGCATGCGCATTCTATCACAGACATGCTGACTTTGTCTGCTAGAGACTAAGATCTATCTTTCTAAGAAGACTGCTTTACTCTCTAAGACACACTCTCTCTCCTGCTGAAGTAGATAGCCCTCAGGCACCTAAGAGAAACTGAACATGAGCAAGGTAACTTAGCAGTCCGTGTCCTGAAACTAGTTAAGCGGGGGCCCAAGACCTGGCCAGTCTTGGGCCCTGGCAAGTGGTGTCAGAAGTGACATGTGACAATCAGGAATCCAGAATTTTAAGTGGTAGGTAGACGTTGGTGGGAAGTGAGATAAGAGAGGGTGTTGAGCACACATACCTAGAGCAGTAGATTCGCTCAGTCCCATAGACTCAGGATGGCTAACCTCGTGATCGCATATCTGCTATAGTTGATAGGTTTGCGAGTAGGAAAAACTATACTACAGGAAAAGAAAAAAACAAAGAGAAAGAAAGAAACAACATAACTTTTCTAATGTTGTGAGAGATGATTGTTTATTCTTACATGATTTTCTAATGTGAGACTATTTTCTCTCTCTAATTATGAAGAAGGAAAATTGTCTAAGTATTCTTTGTGAAAAATAACAGCTATTCCATTTGCTGGTCCCTGACCAACCAACGCCAATCCAAATTTTAAAAGATCCATACACATAACATTATGAATTTAATAGTGCATAGAAGTACTTAAAAAAAATAAAATTAGGCAATGTGTTTCAGTTGTAATCTTGTTTTAAAGCAAGAAAGGATATTCCTTAACTATTTCAACCATGTGTAGAGGGAGGTAAAATAGTTATGCTGTTTGGGAGTAGACATATAGTAATGATTTGAACTGGTCTGTTTTCTCAAAAAAATGCCAGTAATATATTTGTCATTGAAAATTTTGTATTTTCAAAATAAATAAATAAATATTGTATAATGGTAGTTATTACTATCAATTCTACGAAATTCATCAATCAATGAATGAAAATCAATTTACATCATTACTATCAATTCCTACGAAATCTCCTATCCAGAATGGCCCAAACTGCTTTTCTCCGGTTATTTCATGACTAGTGCTTATAATATTATCTACTATGGGCTCAATGATTAGTTTTAGAATTTATTGCCTAGGGAGGTATTTTTCTTTTTCCATAACTAAATGCATGAGAACTTTGAAAAAGAAATTCTGCATCAGAAAGTGAAGAATAAATTCTTATTGTACTTGGTTTATAAAATACTAACCCTTACTGAGCCTTGGCTATATGTTTAGTGTACACATATATATATAGCTTACTAAATCCTCACAACAGCTGAATGAGTTGGTGCTATTCTTATTCTACAGATGAAGAAATTGTGGTGTAGAGAGGTTTAAATACCCAAGCTGGAAGCCCTGAAACTCAACCCTGCATTATCTCACACTAACATTTCCCGCTCTAGTGTTTGGTGGATTTCTGGCCACTAAAGTATAGCTACTCTTTGTAAGAGAAGTTGTAGACTAATTGACGTCTGTTTCTTGAGATTTTCTACTGTAAGAGCAGAGGAGATTATCTGGTAGGCTTGTTTAAGCCTATAGCAAAAGTCCTGACCTCTACCAGCTGCCATACCTCCTTTGGGCAATGAGCTATGTCATAATGATGAGACTAGGATGTGATTACCTTTTCTAAGTTCATATTTTGTTCTCATCTCCAGAGTGTGAGTGTAACATTTATTTAGTATCTATCATGAACTTTATACACACTTTACATATTTCATTTAATCACTCCCTAAACTCTGTGATATAAGTACCACTACTCTAATTTTATGTATCAGAAAAGATTACATAACTTGTTAAAGGCCACATAACTAGTGAACATGAAGCTAATTCTTTTTACTTTATACCCATTGGTCTTGAAGGAGAAAGAAGAAAAGAAATAGAGGATAAGATGATGGAGATAGTTACAGGAGACCCTACCTAACAAGTGTACAGTGCTCTAACATTTTCAGGGCCATCCCAAGCCCTCTTTAGAAATGAATAAATAAATAAAATGTATTAAAGGAATTCTAAGAACAGTCAACAGTTAAAATCAGAGCATCAAAAATGTGTCTATTCTACAAATAAATTGATCACCACCTGTGTACCAGGCTTGGAGAGAAGGTCTGGAAATGAAGCAGTGACTATTACAGGCTAGAAAGCAGACTAGAAGGAAATTAAACAGGAAATGTGGTGAGGTTTACACAGGTTACACAGGTTTCCTGTGGTATATAGGAAAGTATAGATTTATACAATAAGAGGACACAATCTAATTTAGGGGACCAGAGCATTCTTCCAGAATGGCATACTATAATATTTAAGATAAAACCAGAAAGAACAAGTAGGAGTTAAAAAAATAACATTTATATGCATAAATCTGTTACTATATTGAATTGTTCTGATATTTCATTAAAAGAACACGAATATGCTACCTTGAAATATTAAAATGTTTCACATGATTTATAACAAGCACATTATAAAGCAACTTTAGGAATTTACAGTTTTATTCTTGCTGCAATAAAATAGGAAATAAAGATACAGGGACAAATTCTGATCTAAAGTCTGAGACTATGCTTTTGTGACTCATTGGAAATTTGGGGATAATTTACTGTCATCTAGCTGTCAAGTACCAAGCAGTGGGTATGAATTATAGAAAGGTCAATGTAATTGTTGAAAGGAATTGCTCCAACCACACCATGCATTCTGAGTGTAGCCAAGTGTATTGATGCACCTGAATCCTTTTTGCTGGTGTCACTGTGTGTATGGCTCTTCTTACCAAAAGACTACTGGAATAGGATGACCACTTTCTAAATATTTTCTCCATTCAAAAGGAGTATTTTAAAAGTCATGATAATTTTAAATAAGGTCTGAGCTTGTTCTTGTGCTTTTCAAAAACTCTCAACTTTTCTTCAGCACTTTATTGTATACACTAAATAGCTTATCATATGAAAGTAGTCCACCAATCTAATATCTTTCTGTCTCCCTACCCCCATATCAAACATATGAATAATGATAATGAAGTAAATCAGTTCTGCCATACACTCTGAAGGGCTTGGGGGGCTATTGACAATTAATATGTCAAGGATTATCAAAATAAAGTCTTACTTTCTAAAAGCTGCTAAAGAGAGTCAATAAGAGCATCCAGGAAAAGCTGATATCTCTGAAGACAAACTTAGAACACAACTGTAAGCAAAGTAAATAGAACCAGATATCACAAATAATAATAATAAGTTGCATTTAAAACATATTGTTTTCTAAGATTAAGAAAGGTGACTTTTCTTGAAATGTTCCAAGAAATCAAAGACAGATGCAATAATAACCTTATGTCACTGGCAAATACTATTCTGTAAACTCAGATTGACTCTTCGTATACAGCACTTTTCAGTCCAAGAAATTCCAGATATTTCATTATAGTTCCTTGTAACAAAATTCCCATAAGGCGTATGATAAAGGCTACATTACATCTTTCTTGTCAGCAGAGAAACAGACATGCAGTGTCATGAAAGAATGTTGTGAGCTAACTATTGGGGTCTCAGATTTCAGTCAGCTTTCAGCCTGTGTATTTGACACAGAGACATTTAGAAATATCAATAATATAGTAGGATTCCTTTCTCGCCTTCCCCATACCCCCCACACCCCGTAACTTGCCTTAACCTGGCCAGCATAAAAAATTTGAGTGTTTTTTTTGTTTTTTTTTTTTTATTTCAGAGTTTACTCTAAATTGCTCATATGTCAAAAAGCTTCACTTGTCAGAATGGTCATCAAATGTAGGCAGATTATCTGGGCCTCACAAATGGATTTCATTGTGTAAATGTGTTGGGAAAGGAGGAGAGTAATATATCTTGTTTGAGTAGCAAAATATGTCCAGCATTATTTTGGCAACATTAACTCTTCTTAGTTAATAATATTAAAGCTATGTGCCAGGGAGAATCACACAGGTAATGACTTCCTTAGGGGACAGTTATAGTTATAGGCTTCTATCTACTGATTTTATACCTTACCCTAAGAGCAAACAAAACAAAGCCCACTTAAAATTCTTGAACTCATTATGGTGGCCAGACTGTGGGAAAAAATAGATCAAAAGCATAGAATGGTTTTAATACAATAAAGGCTTGTTTCTTTCCCAGTAAACAATCCATGCAATGGTTCAGGTGCTCAAGGTCCTCTCACCTGTGGTTTTGCCTCCCCTTAGGGGAGCTCTTTATCCTACCAACAGAAAAGGGCAAGAAAATGTGGAAGCTCACATATTCCTTAAGAGTCTTGGCTCAAAAGTGGCACATGGTGCTTTTGCTCATATGCTGTAGGTGAGAGCTCATGGGGAGTCACACCTGACTGAAAGGGAGGAATGGGCACGGAGTCTAGTTGCACCTAAAAAAAAAGAATAAACGACTTGGAGTTTCTGGCACAGTGTACACTCTGGCCACCAAATATTCATTTGCATCCTTCATTCCACATGTAGAATCACACAACCTGAGGGAGATCCTCAAAAGTTTTCTCCACTTAACTCAGAAGCTAGGGTCTCTCTCTCTGTGATGCTGTCCTCTCTGTAAGCTCAGCATGTAGTCCCTTGAGGTCTGACAAATTTATGAAGATCAAGGTATCTCTCTTTCTACCCCCCAGCCATGCTTGCACACATGCACACCAACACACAGATAAAATATACAGTGATAAGACTGGGCCTGGAAAAATGCCATAAAAACTGCCATTCAGAAAGGAATGAATGGGAAACACACAGTATCTACTGATTGCAATGATGATTCATGTTGGAAGGTATTTTTCAGTGAAAGAAGTTGTGAGATTAGACCCTGGATCTCTGTTTGGGGAGAAACCCTACTGTCCATTGTTCTTTTGAAGATCCTTCTTGGTTTATTATTCTCTACAACTACATCTGCAACAGATGTAGTTGCAATAATCTCCTTGGGGACTATGCAGTATTCACAGCCTGCTTCTTGCTCGTATGAGTTGGTGGGCCCAAGTATTATTGTAAGGCTTAAACTATCAAAAGATTTAAAGAATGAGGTCAATCTTTCTTTGCCTTAGAAATTTAGTAGACTTTTGATCATTTACACGTAGTCCATTTCATGTGCCAGTTATCATATCTAATACCATTACCCAGGATTGTTTCTAAACCTTGTGGATTTCCTTACTGAGCCATATAAAGATGAGAATTCTATCTTAATCCATTGCTTATATCCAGAATCCAGAACCTAGTATGTACTTGGCATGAAATCAGAACATTCGTTGACTACGTTAAATGCCTGACATAATCCCTACAATGTAATGGTGGTCAACAAATAATAGCCATTAACATGCAGTGGGAAACTCATTGGGATGGGAGACAAACCAGGAGTTTAATTCCAGCTCTTATGCTTTGTAACTGGTCATATTGTGAAAGTTATTATGTTTTTCTTATATTTTGATCATCTTCACATTGCTGTGTTTTGTTTTTGTTTTTGTGGGTTTTGGTTTTGGGGGTTTGGGCACTTTTATGTTTCACACCAATATTTACTTTCATTTGCACTTTGACAGTTTTACTCCCAATCCTTGAAAAAGAGGAAAGAGCTAATGATAATGACCTAATATTCCATGAGAACCTCATAGGCAGGTCTTTAGGGAAATTTTCAAACTACAATTGCTATAATGCTAATAGGATTTGTTACAAGAACCAGCTGGAGTCCACCCCAGTGTGATCCATTAAACCATGGGCTTCAGCAAATGCCATGACGTTCTAAATATGGCCTGCTATAATTGGGTATTATGTTTGGGAACCCTGTACTAGTTGATGTTACTTTGGAAATTCTATAGTGAATACATAGTTTTTGAAATTTACTTGTTTGTAGTGATTGTCACATATGTCTAATACAACAAAATACTCTAGGAGAAGCTGGAACTATGCAGTGTACAATAGGACTTCTCTTTAAAATTTGGAAAGTGACCACAGACCTGGTGTACGTTAGGGACACTTAGGGAGGTTTTAAAAAATACCAGTGCCTACACTCCTAGGAATCCTGATGTAAATTTAAAACTTCTCCAGTGATTCTAATTGTGAATCAGTGCTTTTAAAAGGGAAACATGCAAAGTGAGGAACACTTTGGTTAGCGCCTGTCACTATAGGTGAAATAAAAAAAATACCCTGCCTATATTACAGTGTTTATATCAATATAATTTAATACGTGGAATGTCACGGCCTTTCTCAGTCACATTTTCAGATACCAGTCATTTGCTTTATGAGGAGAGATGGGACTAGCAGGAGGGGTTGGCTTAAACGAGGCTCTGTGGCAGCCGGTACAGTAATCCCTGCCCCTTCCTCTGCAGCACATCATGCTCGTGCAGCGCCAGATGTCTGTGATAGAAGAGGATTTGGAAGAATTCCAACTTGCTCTGAAGCACTACGTGGAAAGCGCTTCCTCCCAAAGCGGATGCTTGCGGTAAGTGCTCCTACACACCACCTTAGGCCTTAGCCAGCGGGGAGGTGGGGAGAAGGCCTTTCCCACTATAGATGAGGCTGGGTCTGGAAGACTGATACCCAGGAGACCTCTTATGAGGCTGTGCTGTGCTCAGGGTGGTGATGTTTGTGCAGCCTTTAACTAGATGTTTTCTCTTTGATCCTTGGGCCCTGTTTCCACTTAATGGTTAGAAACACAAGCAAAATAAAATGGGGGGGGGGACAGAAGAAGAGGAGGTTGATTTCCAAATAGATTCAAATTTCCCCTTCTGTATCCAGGCAGCCTAAACTCTGATTTAAAACCATCTCTGGAAGATGAGGCCCCAACTCTAAGGCATGTAGCTTTGATTGCTCCCTTGGCAGCAGGCCTGATGTCTTAATGATCATTTCAGCCATTATGAAATTGCAAGGACATCTGAAGTCATGATTTTCAGGCCTTAGTCATTCAAAAAGAAAAGGACAAACCAGCAGCTCTTATCTCAGTCTACTAAAATATACTAATTATTCCTCATTTTCAGTTTTCCATTCCAACCAGTACAATAAACAGCAATGAGAATTTTTCCAGAAACAATTATCATAGAATTCCCTTAATCAGAAACCTCTGGTAACTCTCCAGTGAGTATCTTATCAAATGCTTTTTGTCCTAACACTATGTCTGCCCTACAAACAGACCCAGGAATACACATTGCTGTTGTCTTGTTCTCCCACACCTAAGCACTCAGCCTCAGCTATGCCTAGCTAAAGTTTCCAGCAGGATTTGTTCATTCCTACATCTGTACCTTAGACACGGCCAGCTATTTTCCCTCCCAGACATGTGTACTCAGCTGCAGGTTTCTACCTCAAATCCAGAGGTCAGGCCCAATCTCACCTGCTTTTAGAAAACTTCTACAACCAAATCTAACCCTACCACAAATCTGATAAATTTCTGTGGCGAAAACCTTTTACTAGCTCTAAGCCTCAGCTTCCACATCAAGAATCTCAGAACATGGTTGTGAGTCTTAACCAAGATAGATCGTGTGAAGTGTTCAGCACAGGGTTTCCTGTCCATGGAAGATCATGACACATGAGCTGGGTCACTACTGTGTTTGCTGTTGCTTCTCCATGGCTGGGCTGACCGGCCTTCTCTCTAGAGTGTGAGTACGGTTCTGCTCAGTGCTATTAACAGCGCTCAATCCCAGCAGTGCCTGTGTAAGAGGAACACGGGAAATGCTGTGCTTCCACGATTATTTTTGTTACTGTACTTCCCACCAGACCCAGAAGGGCACAAATCAAAACTCCATTTTAGTCCTTTTAGTTCAGTGACTCACGAGAGATTTGCAAAGGTGGGAATATATGTAGTTTTAAAAAGCCCACTCATTTAAAAATAAAATTGAATATTTAGAAAATGTAAAAAGAATCTATATATACCTTCCACAGTGTAAACTGCAGAAAAGTAGAGCTCAGTAAACTCTTTTTTAGGTAGTGAGGATATAAAGAATATAGTCTGTTTCTCTGTATCACAATCTCCAGGGATTGATCAGATGTTTTACATTTATAAGAGGGACACAAAAGTTTATTTTTCATGGTTCAGAAACATTGCTTTAATGTGTGTTGGGGAAATGACCACAAGCTACCAGAATAGCCCCAGGGAGCAGGGAAACAGACTGGGGGAGAGAGTGACTGGATAGATTGTGTCCCCTCCTTCAAACTCTGTTCCCTTTGTAACCAGAATAAATTGCTTCACCATCTCCCACAGTGAAGGAAAGTATCCTTCTTCTGAAAGATAAAAGGTCTTAGCATTTCCTTCTCCTGGGCAAGATTGGTTTGTTTTGTAAGCTTTCTTCATTGGCTTCTTACTGCTAATTTTTCAGCTAATTTCTTTCTCTTACTGGAATTATCAAAACTTAGACTACATCAGACAGAAGGAGCATCAGAGAATCACCACACACAGATGGAATACATGTGGAACAGCCATTGTGCCAGTGTGCCTGTTTGAATTCAATTTTTTAGTTGTACCAGTGAACCAAATCCAATTTTCTACATGTATCAGTTGATAAAAATCCAATGCCACTGAGGCCATCATAAGTCATGCTCTAATGCTCGCAGCATGATGGCCTAGTGCTCAGCTGAGAAAATACAGCTCTCTGAAATACCAGAGCTTTGCAGTTTTTTCCTCACCCATAACATTTAGCTTAGCCTCATTTCATGGTTAGACATAAAAGGCTGCCATAAAAATATAACCGGTGTTATTGTTCATTAATAAGACTAGCCATTTTCTTTTTAATCTTAACAGTAATCATCAGAAGTGCATATTACATCCAGCTTAGGTTTAAACAGGCTTGGATGGGTTAAAGACTTGCTCAAGTTCATTTGCCTCCAAAACCTATGTTTAACCTGTCTTGCCAATATTTGATCACCCTTGAATTCGATTTCTTGGACCCTCTGTAGTTAACCAGAGGTAGAATAGGTAAGATCCCTCCTGTTGCAATTACAACAAAATCTTAACTTTCTCAAATTCAGTATTCAGAATAGAATGAGGCCCTGTAGATGAGGCTGGGCCGGAAGAATACTGAATTTGAGAAGGGTTTGCTAAGTATTTGACTAGGAGACTTGGAAGTTTGGGGACTGAGAGAGGGTTTGTCTTAGTCTGTCAATGAGTTTTTACAGGGTTAGTGAAAAACTCAAGCAGACCAATTGCATGGACCCATGTATATTAAACACACACACATTGATATGATTCTTTGTGTTTTTTTATTTTTTAAAGAAACAAGGTTTCTCTGTCACCCAAACTAGAGTGTGGGGGCAAGTTTACTACAGCCATGAATTCCTGGACTCAGGTGATCCTCCCCAAGGCTGGGATTACAGACCTTTGCCACCATGCTCAGCTGATACCGTTATTCACTTATGTTTTCATCATAAAGGCTCATTTATCCCTATATTTGGCACGAGGAGGTACCAATTGAATATATGTGGTATACTCTGTGTGTTTAAAAAACATGCCTGACACCAGAGAAGGAAAGAATAGTTTCTGCTCTCAAAGATTTTAGAATCTAGTTGGGAAAGCAGGATATTCATTCATGAAGGGAGAGAACAATTGAAATCATGTCCTTGGCCTAAAAATTCAAAGTTGTTAAATAAAATTATTTCTGAAGTCATAGCCATAAAGTTCTAGAACTTCAGCGTGTTCAAAAATTCATGGCAAGGGCCTAGGGAACATGAACATGGGATTATATTGTACGAATTGACCCTGACATATTCTTAGGAACTCATGGTGGCACAATGAGCCATTAATCATTTATCAGTATTTAGATGAAATAAATTGGTGGCAGATCTTAGTATAGAGCAATGTGAGATAATGTCCTTCTTGTTGTCTTTTCTTCATTGGTTAGGCCTTGTGGATTACAAGGTAGGGCACCTACCTAGTGAGAGGAGGAAGCCCAGAGGGACACAGTTCTGTCCATTATGAGCAGTTGCTTCAGGTAAAACCGTTAACCCCAACTATTCCTGAACCACATTCCTTTCCCCTAGAAGTCATTTCACTGACATGTTTTTCAACTAGTAGGAATATTCATGGTATTCCTAAAGCTCAGGGCTACAGGACTGCACCCAGAGACTTCTTAGCCAAAGAAATCTTGCTATAGCCAGAGACTGTTAAATGTCATAGGAAGTATGAAGGCGAAAGACAGAAGGTGTTTTGGGTTAGCAGAGTCACATAAGCAATAGATCATAGGCATGTCATGAAATTTTAAGTTTACAATTAATGAAAGCTAATCTTTCAAACCCTAAGCCCTTTAACAGTTGCTGACATAAATGGCTTTTTTTTTTTTTTTTTGCAGTTTTTGGCTGGGGCTGGATTTGAACCCACCACCTCCAGTATATGGGGCTGGTGCCCTACTCCTTTGAGCCACAGACACTGCCCTGACATAAATCTTTCTAAAAATTATTTTATAACTGACCTTTTCTTGCTGTCACAGTGTCATCATTGTGTATCATCAACTGTATTGTATAATTTGGACCCATGTTGGCTTATTTGGTCCTTAATTGAAAGTACCTAGTCTGTAAAGCAATTATGGTTAGTTACACCCACAAAATCTATAATCAGTTATCACTGCATCTGCTTCTTATGCTTTTTAGGTTTTCTACTCTTTGTCAGAGTATAGCTTTTGGAAACAAAATGCCTATGTTCAAAGTCTGACTTACTCAGTACCTACTGTGTGTTCTTAGACAAGTTAGTCTCTTCATTCCTCAGTTTCCTTATGCATACACAATGGAGAAAAAACAGAGAAAACAGCATGTGCCTGTATCACATAGGGGTGCTTTCAACTACAATCAGAGAAAAGCAAAGTAGCAGGATGCTTATATTATAAGTACATTTATTGTTTTTGTTAAGGAGTCTGGAGGTAGCAATCTTAAGGTTCCTTCTACAGCTTAATGTCATTGCAGATCCCATGTTTGTTTTTCAGCTCTGACATCTGGCTCTTCACCAGATGGCCTGTAGTCAGGAAGAAAGAGAAGGGAGAAATTCCAACAAGCTCTCCTCTCATGGCTGATCCTAAGGATGAAAATGTTTTCCCAAAGCCCCTGCTTCTCAGCATTCTTGTCTTTTCATCTCATTGGCCAGAACTCAAGTCAAAAGGCCAGTTTTGGCCACAGTGGAGGCTAAGAAACAAGTGTCCAGGAAAAAGGAAAAGATTGTCATGACAGGCCAGTAATGATCTGTACATAGTATACATTGCAAATTGAACAATGGTAGAGTCCTGTAAACAAGAGGAATGATAGATGGAGAGGCAAAGGACAGTGTCAGCCACACTATGAATGTAAAAGGACTTAATCCATGTATTAGGAAAATGCTTTAGCAAGGGCCCAGAACAGAGCAACATATGTTAGAAATCACTGGCCAGGCATGGTGGCTCACGCCTGTTAATCCTCACACTCTGGGAGGCCGAGGCAGATGGATTGCCTAAGCTCACAGGTTCGAGACCAGCCTGAGTAAGAGAGAGAGACTGTCTGTAAAAACAGCTGAGGGTTGCGACGGGAGCCTGTAGTCCCAGCTTCTTGGGAGGCTGAGGCTAGAGGATCACTTGAGCCCAAGAGTTTGAGGTTGCTGTGAGCCTATGATGCCATGGTACTCTACCAAGGGTTACAAAGTAAGACTGTCTCAAAGTAAAAAAAAGAAATCATCATCACCACTGCCACTATTATTAGTACTTATAGTATTATTAAATTCTTGCTTCTCAATGTTTTCACAGATATGTCTAATTTTCCCTTTTTTTCTATTCTGGTCTTCCCCTTTTCCATTCCCCCAGTTCCTTTTACTTCTGTTAGCTTTCACACCGTTAAAGCTTACCTTTCATAGCTAACCACCAAATGAAAGTGAGACCTTTTTAGTTGTTGAGTTAATAGCTAATGAAACACACACATACATACATACACAATATGTCTAGTATTTGGTTAAGTATTCTATATACAATACGTTATTTAAAACTCATCACCATTTCATAGAAGGGAAACTGGTGTTGAATAATGGGCCCAAAGTAACACAACAAATAATGATGGATGGTGGCATGTCTGTTGGACCATACTTTAAACTACTGCTATATCACCCTGTGATATCCTCTGTAACCCTTAAAAAACTCGAACATATGCTAAAAATTTGTGAATTTTTATGGTTTTATAGTCTGGAAAATATAAGGTTCAGATAGCAGGGTAAGTGATTTTTTATGTAATAAGTAATTCAAATTAATTAGTTTGCAGTAAGCAGTTGATGAAGAGCTTAGAATAGTAGGCTGAGTATTTTAAACTTTACCCTAAAGAAAACAGACATGGATTATAATTTATTACAGAGCTAGGTTATGTTTTGGAACTTCAGCACCCTTTGGGACTACGATGGGAGGTATGGTGTCTCTTCCTGGGAAAATGTATATATGCACATTAGTTTGCAAGTTATTTCCAGGATTTCACAGGAACTCCTCCCCCTGACCCCCAAAAGCCCATTCATGAACTCCTGGGATTAGAAAATCACAAATTCCACTTTCAATTTCAATATTAAACCTTTCCCCAGAGAATCTGAAGTTGAGCTGATAACATCATAACATTTTTGTTCATTCCTTAATGAAGCAAACTAGATGTAAACAACTCTGGAAAACACTACTTACAGAGCTAGAGAAAAGTAACTACACACAAATTTCTGTGTGTAGTTACTGCCATTTGCTGTCCACACTTAGGTAAATCCTAAATCTACATTAATCGTCTATTTTATTGGTAAATTCTTTCTTTTCTATTAACTCAAAAACATTGATTTCTAATCCCTCATTTTGCTTTCTAAGTGGAATATATTGTGAAACATTAGGCTGAATGAACTACAGATTTATAGTCATTTTAAAGGCATCTTTGTCTCCTATTCTCTAATTCAGTAATTCTCAATGCACAGGAACTGTATTAAAGGTCCATGGCATTAGTAAGGTTGAGAACCACTGCTCTAATTTATAGATTTGTCCCATTTCTTTATTCCTTTGTTTCAACATTAAGCTGGATCTTCATTTCTCCCCTAAGCTATTTCTAGATTTTCTTTCTGCTTTGTATGACTTCCCTACATATCATACCTTGCACTGCCATCAGAAGACTCTCTTTACAGTTCTAGCATGTTACTCTCCCTGCTTTAAATCCTTCAGCAGTTCTTTGTTGCTACAGGATTATATCCACAGTCTTCACCTCAATATATCTTTTCAGCAAGCCTCTTTTCTTCATTCCTCTAGAACATATTGATAGGCTTTTAGCCAGTGTGAAGCTAAGCTAGTCAAAGGGCTGAAAGGAACAAATTTTTCTTCCCTAAACTGGAAAAGCAATTTTTTTACAATAAATAATTATGGCCACAATGTGAATTCTCAAACTTTGATCTACAGACAAAGTTAGGGGGCAGGCATATGTGTGTGTGGAAAAAAAAAGACACAGAACGATTAGGCATTGGCAAACTACAAGTCCATTGTATAACAGCAGTAGAAAAAATGGACCCCAAACAAAAGCCATCAACATAGGGATGGGATAAGGCTAAGAATTTGCAGAGCTATGGTAGTTGACAAGGCCAATCCAAACAGCTACATTTGAGGGCAAAGGCAGGTAGCATGCACTTGTATTTTTCTGAACTCTGGCACAACAGATGCTCAATACATTTTTTCGAATAAATGAAGGAAAGTTTATAAAAGTTATATCTGAATGGCTATAATACATTGTTTCTGTTTTCATGATGCCAAACCAGAAAACTAAACAAGTTTTATGCCAGACATATTGAATAAATCAATTCTTAACAAACCTGCTTGATTTTCATGTAGGCACCTTAGATTGTTTCCTATATGAATGGATAATAAAGCTTCATACCATACAGAGATGATTATAAAAATCAGTTTGCTTCATAAATCGGTAGCCTTCATATATTCCAATAATAGTCAAGCTAAGAATCAAATCAAAGACACAATACCCTTCACAGTAGCTTCAAAGAAAATGAAATACCTGGAAATACACCTAACAAAGGATATGAAGGATCTTCACAGAGAGAACTATGAAACCCTAAGAAAAGAAATAGCAGAGGAGGAGCCAAGATGGCAGTCTATAGCCAGCTTTCTGCAGATGCTCCTGTCCAGAAGGAGAGTTAAAGGACAGAAATTTAGTGAGAAAGCCAACGGTTTGTAGCTGAGCCAAGAGACAAGGTCAAGGAACACACATCAACTCTGCTGGAGCGACCTACGACCCCAAGGATACAAATAAAAGGTACAGAGCACATCACCAAGTGGATGGGAGTCCCCTCCCCCAAGAGAACAGCTCACACTATACGCCATACCTCCATACAAACAAGCGAGCCGAGTTCAGATGTCCTCCCACTCTACCCCACGCAAGAGACCCTCTAAAAACCAGACCTCCTTTCCCTGTGCCACGGCACTCTCCTGCCAGGCATAAAGCTGTATAAAACTGTATATATTCTCTACCTGCAAGTCAGAACTCCCGGCACTCCCCTCCACTCTCACCCTGAGGTTTGGAGGTCTCTCCCCCACGGAGTCCAGATTCTTGAACACTTTCTCGAGGGGTGTGGACAGGGCGTGGGTTGCTGCTGGTCGGTGCAGTTCTCCCGGCTTGGGA
>CAUYON010089876.1:0-47407 GCA_963573935.1 Arctocebus calabarensis | reverse complement strand
GTCCAGCCCGGCCCGCCAAACAACAATAGCAGCTACAACCAAAAAATGGCCAGGCGTTGTGGCAGGCGCCTGTAGTCCCAGCTACTTGGGAGGCGGAGGCAAGAGACTCACTTGAGCCCAGGAATTGGAGGTTGCTGTGAGCTGTGATGCCACAGCACTCTATCCAGGGTGGCAGCTTGAGGCTCTGCCTCGAGAAAAAAAAAAAAAAAAAAAAAGTCAGAAATATTTCACTTTAATATGTGACAAACATAATTATGAACTAAGATGCCATGAAATGGAGGTAAAGCAGAAAATAATGGTGAAGAAAGTAGAGAAGAATAAAATTGCAGAAGAATGATGATAGCTTTAATTTTTTATTTTTTTGAATTAGGATACTTTTAAAACCCTGCTTCAGAAAGGGAAACAGCACAGCATGCTATTCCCACCATGCACAATCTGAGACAAACAGACCTGGGGCTGAATCCTATTACTGCAACCTACTCTCTGGAAAAGAGTAGGTCAGTCATTAAACCCTGTGGAACCTCAGTTTACCCATTTAGAAAGTAAAACTTGTTTACTGCTTTCATGATGGTGTGACAATCAGAGACACGTAAAATACTCGGTGCAGGGCATGTCTATAGCGTTCTGTATGGGCAGATGGAAAAAACCAAAACCCTACTAAAGAATCAGGTGAGATATGACATGACATAGGCTCTGGTTTGGAAAAGAGCCAGGGTCTCAAAAGCCAGACATCCACTGAAGGTCACAGAACATGAAATGCTGGTGACCCTGACCTTCACGATAAACATCATTGAGGAGATAATAATTAAAGGCTAAAAGCAAGAAAATGAAGTAAGCCTTTAACAGGGGTCAAGGAGAGAAGCAGTTTAAAGTAAATGACTAACAGGGAACAGCAATCTGGCACCACCAGCACCTGATCAGAAATGGCCTTCATGACTTTCAGGGTAAGAGGAAAGACAGTAAATAACAGCTAGTTCAAAGGACATTTGCTGAGCTTTGATTTTTGACCACTCTGTTCCCAAGAAAGAAGACAAGGTGGTCTTTAGCTTGAAATTTGCTGTCACTTTCACCTGACTAGAATGTAAGGTTACTGGTCTTCTTTATAGTCCGTAAGGCACTGTGAAGGACTCTCAAGGGGCTGAATCAGAGCTGCTCAGAATGAAGAGTGACATTCCACCACACAGTCAAATTTAGAGAACAACAGACACTACTGTTGACCCTGGGGGGGGGGGGGGTGCCCTAAGACCTATTTCTAGTCCCAGGGAATGGCGCAACTTGACTCAGTAGAGCAGGGTGAGCTATATCAAGTTCAATCCAAGCTCTCTATAATTACCTACCTCCAACAGCTACTGTTTTGCATGCATTGCTAGGTTCCTTTAAAATTATTCTCATGTACGCTTGCTGAGGCAGGGTCTTGTCTTCTAATTCATAAGTTTCCCAATCAAATGTCTTTGTGCATCCCAAGAATTCAATGGTGTACCTATAACAGAGGAGCAATTTAAGCTTAACCACTTCAAAATAGAATCATAAAACTCTAAAGCTGAAATAGACCTTATAAATCCAGTACAGCTCACTATGAATAAACACATTAAACTATTTATTAACCTGGAAACAAAAGATACAACAGGAAGCACCCCTACCTGTCCCCATATTTTCTTTTTTAGCTTTTTAATTTTTATATTTTATATTGTAATAAAATATAAATGACATAAAACTCCATCTTTTCATATTAAAATCTAAGTGTTTAACCTATCACATAAAGGTGTTTCTCTTTTTATAAATTTATCTACTATCTTTAAGTGCCAACAAATAACTGATCACCACAAATTAAGTATAACTTTGAAGTTTCAGCTTAAAATTGAAAACAAAGGTTAACCACTGAGTTATCCTCTTTGTAACGTGACTAGTCAAAAGATACTTTTCTCTCTAGGCTAAAACATTATCCTCATAAATGAAATCTTTTATATTTATATGTGTACACATTTTCTGGTAGCATAGCCAGGAAGCTAGAGATGATGTTTTATGCCTGATGAAGAATTTTAAAAAGGGTTATTCATTTAATGTCTCATTAGTATAATTTATACTTCATATGTGAAAAGAATGTAGAATCTAATGACAGCTAGAGAGGCAGAATCTTATTTTGATGTTTAATTTAATCAGTAATAGTCCTTTTTCGGGGGAGCTATAATACTCTGTAAGCTGTAAGTTTGCTCTAAACCCTCTTCAAGATCATGTACGCCTCGCCCATAGCATTGAGTATGTGCGGGAACTGAAGCTACTCCATCCCCACACACAGTAGTCAAATTTGAGGAAGATCATGAACTTCTTGAAGTCACTCTGGATGCCAAGATAAACATCATAAGGGCTGCCATGTACCAAAATTAACAGCTGACACCTTCAACTAACTGACAGATTTAATTCTAATAAAGAAACAAATCTTAGGAACAAAAGAAACCACTCACTACTCTTTAAAGTCCCCATTTAATCAATCTTTCTCTTATTTGTAGAAAAAGTATTACACCTATAAATAATCAAACACAGTCACAAAGAAAACAGTTGGCACAAACTAAAACAACAAGAAAACAAAAGATAAAACTGGGACTCCTGCCACTACATTAGCTTAAAGGTGTTCAGTTAAAGCTTCAAAGTAAAATATACTTACATAAAAGAACATCGTCTCCTGGTGACACTAACAGTTTATAAACCCAAATACAAGTGAACAGTATTTTCCAAAACAAAAGGGAGGGGGGGAAGAAATTGTACCTCAGGAAATAGGGTAGCTCTTTAAACTCAAAAATCTCACAAATTCTCGCATGTCAGACAATAATCTCAGGCTATTTTGAATAATAAAATAATATCTGGGGAAGTAAATGTGATCAATGCAAGGTGTGGAAGCTTACAGGTCACTTGACAGAAGCTAGTTAATTAAAAGGAAGTGAACAAATAGATTTAATGACTATTTTTGGGAGATTGAA
The DNA here is from genome assembly GCA_963573935.1 of Arctocebus calabarensis. Classification (NCBI taxonomy): domain Eukaryota; kingdom Metazoa; phylum Chordata; class Mammalia; order Primates; family Lorisidae; genus Arctocebus; species Arctocebus calabarensis. The sequence goes on along the minus strand of CAUYON010089876.1, from coordinate 44,432 downwards.
CATAACAATAGCAAATACAAGATGTCATTTTTTTAAAAGCCTTTTAAGTATCCTTTTAAGAAGTTATACGAATTTGGGAGCAATGGATGGCCAATAGAATAGGCCTGTTTATCTCTGCTTCCCTCCAAATCCCCACTAAGATGACAGTAAAGTGAGAAAAAGATACAAATCCATAAAGAATTTCAATGGATCTGGGAAACAGAGGTGACTTCAGAAGCTCAACAGGACAGGTGGGAACCTCTCTGCTCAGAAACACGGAGTCGGCTGACTGCTGCCGAAAAGGCCTGGAAACGGAGCTTCCAGCCCCTCAGAAAAAAGGGTGGGGAAACAGGGGACAGGACAGTCTGTATAAAACAGCCCTTTACCTTACACCATGTACAAAACATAATTCAAAATGGACTGAAGAATTAAAAGTCAGATGAAAAACTAAAATTCCTAGAAGAAAAGCTCCATGACATTGGGGCTAGCAATGGTTTAGGGTGCTTTTTTCTAACAAATACTAAATAGGCAAATTTTTTAAGTTTTTAATCAAACTTAAAAAGTAAATGAAAAAAAACAAGACTGAAAGGGCAACTGACAGAATGGGAGAATATTTGCAAACAATATATATCTAATAAGGCATCAATCTCCAGAATATAGGCTCGGCACCCATAGCTCTGTGGTTAGGGCGCTGGCCACATACACCACAGCTGGTGGATTCGAATCCAGCCCAGACCAGCTAAGCAGCAATGACAACTGTAACAAAAAACAGCCAAGAGTTGTGGTGGGCGCCTGTGGTCCCAGCTACTTGGGAGACTGAGGCAAGAGAATCGCTTATGCCCAAGAGTTTGAGGCTACTGTGCACTGTGACGCCATGGCACTCTACCAAGAGCAACACAGCAAGACTCTTGCCTAAAAAAAAAAATCCAGCATATACAAAGAACTCCTACAACTCAACAAAAAGCCAAATTAACCCAATTTAAAAATGGGCAAAAGATTTGAATAGACATTTCTCCAAGCAAGACATACAAATGATCAGGAAGCATATGAGATGATGTTCAACTGATCATCAGGGAAATGAGAATCAAAGTTACAATGAGCTATCACCTCATACCCATTAGAATGGCCACTATCAAAAACAATAAATAAAAGCAAAACAAACAAACAACACCCCCCCCCAAAGAATATAGCAAGTACTGGCAAAGATGTGCAGAAACAGACTGGAACCCTCCTTGTATACACACTGTTAATGGGAGGGTAAAATGGTATAACCACCATGGAACATAGTCTGGCCATCCCTCAAAAAATTAAAAATAGAATTAGCATACATGATCCAGCAATCTCACTGCTGGTATACATCCAAAAGAACTTGAAGAGCGATTTGCACATCCTTGCTCATTGCAGCATTATTCACAACCCCAAAAGGGGGAAGCCACCTAAATATCTAAAAGCACATAAAGAGCCATAGAAAATGTGGTATGTACCTAAAATGGAACAGCAGTCAACATTTAAAACGAAGGGAATCCTGTCATTTGCTACAACGTGGATGAACCTAGAGGACATTATGAAACAAGCCAGTCACAAAAAAACAAATACTACATGATCTTATTATATTTACATGAAATATCTAAAGTAGTCAAACTTACAGAACCAGAAAGTACAATGGCGGTTGCTACGGGCTGGGGAGAGGATGAGAGAGGAGTTGTTTTTCAGCGGGTACAGAGGTTCAGTTCTGCAAGAAAAAAAGGTTCTGGAGATCTTTGGCACAACTACGTATGTATAGCTAACACTACTAATAGCTAACACTACTATAGCTAACACTTAAAATGATTAAGATGGTATATGATAGGTGGTTTTGCCACAATAAAAAACGTAAGTAGGAAGCTTGTCCTATATTATTTAGATGGGCACAGTGTCAACACAAGCGTCCCAAAAAGTGGAAGAGGTCACTGGATAAAAGATTTAAACTTAAGACATGAAACTATAAAAATACTAGAAGACAGTGCAGGGAAAATACTTGAAGAAATTGGCCTGGGAGAATGTTTTATGAGGAGGACCCGCTGGGCAATTGAAGCAACACCAAAAATACATTACTGGGATCTAATCAAACTAAAAATCTTTTGCACAGCCAAGAGCATAATTAGTAAAACAAACAGACAACCATCAGAATGGGAAAAGATTTTTGCAGGTTATGCTTTGGACAAAGGTCTGATACTAGAATCCATAGACAACCTAAACTAATCAAAGAATAAATAATCCCATTTCTATGTAAGCAAGAGACTTGAACAGAAACTTCTCTGAAGAAGATAGGCAGATGGCCTACAAACACATGAAAAATGCTCCTCATCTAAGTGCAGTAAGATTAGCCCATGTCACAAAATCCCAGAAGTACAGATGTTGGCATGGATGTGGAGTGAAGGGAACACTTCTACACTGCTGGTGGGAATGCAAGCTAATACGACTTTTTTGGAAAGAAGTTTGGAGAATACACAAGGAACTAAAAGTAGACCTACCCTTTGATCCTGCACTTCCTCTACTAGGTACCTATCCAGATGATCAAAAAGCATTTTACAACAAAGACATTTGCACCTGAATGTTTATTGCAGCCCAATTCATAATTGCCAAGACATAGCAACAGCCCGAGTGCCCATCAACCCATGAATGGATGAACAAATTGTGTTATTTGTCTACCATGGAATTCTATGCAGCCATAAAAAAGATGGAGACTTCACATCTTTTATGTTTACCTGGATGGCACTGGAATGTATTCTTCTTAGTAAAGTATCTCAAGAATGGCAAAAAAAGTATCTAATGTACTCAACACTACTATGAAATTAATATATAATCACCTACACATTCATACGATTAGTGAAACAACTATAGTCCAGAAAGTAGGAGGGAAGAGGAGAGAGAGGAGAGGGCAGGGAGGAGGCGGGAGGAGGGAGGGCATTTGGGGGGACCTCACCCAATGTGCATATATTTCAAAACTATTAAAAAAAGAGTATAATTATGATGGATGTGTTAATCAGGTCAATGTAAGCATTTCACACTGTACATCAAATCAGTGCACTGAACTCCACAAACACGTCAATGCACACAGTTATGATTTAATAACAACAAAAAAAAATTTAAAAAGAAATATGTGCTTCTCAGAGAGTGGGGAAATAAAGTGAAAGAAGAGACAGAGGAGGAGGTCGGAGTGAGCCAGTGTGAGGAAGAGCTGACCCTCCACTACTGACTCTAAAGACAGAAGAGCGCTGAGAGCCAAGGATGCCACCGGCCTCTACTTAGGGAAGGCAGGAAACGGATCCCCCTAGAGCCTGCAGGAAGAAACAGCCTTGGACTGGTTTTAGCCCAGTGAAACCTACATCAGACTTCTGCCCTACAAAAGGAGACAGTTCACTCCCTGCAGAAGACACAGCAATACTTGAGACTCACACACCAAAGAAGGCAGAAAAAAGGCATTAGGATTTAAGCGTTCACAGGTTTTGACAATAAGACCTCCAGCTTCTTCCCCTGTGTGGTTCCCCTCAAATCCTCACAGGCAGGCTTATTCCCCACAAAGAGGTAAATAGAAGATTCAGGCTTTTTGTTTTTGCTTCTTTTTTCCTTTTTCTTTCTTTTTTTTTTTTTTTTGGAGAAACTGAAAAGTCTGAAAAAAAAGATGTGCAGACTCTAATAATGCACAAGCATCACAGACTGAAGCCACCAGGTCCCTGCTCAAAGACACTAAAGTAAAGCTTTCAAGGACACAAATTCCCAGCCTACTTTTTATCATTTCACTCTTAAATGTGAATGATTTGAGAAAAACCTATAACATGAAAATCAGAAATCAAAACAAGCCAATAAAAAGCAGGAACACATAGGAAAATGTGCAAAGAGCTTAAGAAAACAGCAAAATAATTAAATTCATATTTTCGAAGGACAAGATCCTATTTTTAAAAAGAAAATATTCAAAGACCCAACCCAAAATTAAATTCAAAATTATAAACCTGCTAGAAATTAAAAACCGAACAGAAACTAAGAAAGCCTTTTAGAACGTAAAACAAAACCACAGAGAGATGAAAAATAGCTAAGAAAATGACATAAGGAAATTAGAAAATCAAACCTGCAGGTCTAAATACCCAACTAACAGACTAGCAGAGACAGATAAAAAGGGAAAAATATAATTATCAAAGAATAGTACCAGAAAATTTCCAAATCAAAGGAAAGGAGTTTCCAACCCAGAAGTACCACAAAGACTAAAAAAAAGAAAAAAAGAAAAAAAAATGAAATGTCCCAATATGAAATTTCAGAACTCTAGGTTAAAGACAAAGCATCAGACCTTTTCCAGAGACATAAAACAGTTCACTTACAACTGGGAAACAGAATGGCCTGAGATGTCTCAACTTATATGACAGAGCTCAGCTGCAAACAAAATACAGTCATAAAGGAAACATTAATATTTATTTAGACACGGACTATAACATGCCCACATTGAGGAAATAGACAGGAAAAGTGGATTTGTGGTCTATGAGAGGTAAATCTTCAGTAGAAAATCAATGTAAGTCTAAAATTTGAAAAGAAATCAATAAATGCCACTGCATCCATTTATCTATCAATAAATGGCCCAGCATCCAGTGTGTTGTTTAGAAATAGGTAGGGGAATACCAGAAAATACAACTGAACAAGTTGAAAGGGCTATTCTTAGGCAAAGTAACAATAAGGATATTAAAAAAAAAAAAAAAAAAAAAACAAGGAATGGCTGTTGTAGTGCTATTAAAATTATTAAATAGGCTTGGTGCCCGTAACATAGTGGTTACCGTGCAACAAAAAATAGCCGGGCATTGTGGCAGGCACCTGTAGTCCCAGCTCCTTGGGAGGCGGAAGCCAGAGAATATCTTAAACCCAAGAGTTGGTGGTTGCTGTGAGCTCTGACGCCATGGCACTCAACCAAGGGCAACATAATGAGACTCTGTCTCAAAAAAAGAAAAAGAATTATTAAACAACATGCACACAATTACCTTGAAATAAGTAAATAGGAGAGGGAGAGCGGGAGGAAGACAGGCAAATTGGTTGATTTAACAAAGTAGTTCTACAAATTGTTACACAATGAAGATCTTCACACAGAAAGAATAAAAATAGCAAATGTCCTAATATTATGCAAATGGTTACCTGCAACTTGTAATAAAATTTTCAATTACAGCACTGTACTTGAATTCCAAAAGTGCTGTACTATAAACAACTAAAATGATAGTATGCTGTAGAAAACAGTATTGAATCCTTCAAGAATATGACTCAAATAATGAAGACACTGACATCAAATATGTATGTAAAGAGTTGGAAGAAAATTACTCTGGCGTACGAAAAGAGCATTAGTTATAATATCGTTTCGTAAAATATACAAACTTGTTCATTCGACGTAACTAAATTAATTACATGGTATGAATATGTATTTGACTACTTTGTCTACATGCTCAAGATATTCCTGACATATTCAAACTGGCCACAAAAAAAAGTGTTTGCTTCTTTATGGGAAAACACAAAGCATAAATTAAGCATAAAAGGTACATAAAAAAGTTAAAAATCCATTTACCTGAATCGTGTTATTTTTCTTCATCAGTCTTCTTCCAATCTAGGAGAAAATAAGAAGTAAATTAAAATCCACTCTTCCACTACCAAGCTGCTTACAAGAAAAAAACTAAAATCCAAATCTATAGCCATCTATCCCCAGTTACTCAGGACGCTGAGGCAAGAGGATCCCTGGAGCCCAAGAGTCTGAGGTGGCAATGAGCTATGATGATGCCGGAGCACTCTACCCAGGGCGACAGAGTGAAACTGTCTCAAAAAACTAATAAGTAGGCCAGACGCAGTGGCTCATGCCTGTAATCTTAGCACTCTGCGAGGTGGGTGGATTGCTGGAGCTCAGGAGTTCAAGACCATCCTGAGCAAAAAGCAAGGCCCCATCTCTCCTAAAAATAGCAAAAAAACTGAGGCAAGAGGATTGCTTGAGCCCGAGAGTTTGAGGTTCCTGTGAACTGTGATGGCACAGCTCTCTACCCAGGGTGACAATTTAGACTCTGTCTCAAAAATAAATAGAAATAAAATAATAATAATAATAGTAATAGTAAATAAATCCAAATCCAAGGAAATAAGGAAACTATTACTCATTTCTTATCATGGGGGGAGGAAGAAATTTTCCAATTCTCAGCTAATTTCTGGCTATCACAGTATTCACAGTAAGCTTACGTTAGGCAAAGCCCAGCAGAAGCACTCACGTGATTCCAATCCCAATAACAAACTGCACACCAAGTGCACCTAATGGTACGTAGTATAACATGAGTTTTAAAATCATGTAATTTTATAAATTATCTCTTCTCCATTCAGGTAAATAATTGCTAATGGACTACATAGAAAGAAAAAAAAAGCAAGAAAGTACATTTTCCAAACCCTAAGAATTACTACCCCAGGGTGAAAAGGGGTGGCAGCATTTTTAAATTCAATCTGTATGAAAACCATTCACTACCAAGTAAAGCAGAATAACCACAGAGCACATACATAAGTGTATGATCAAAGAGCTTATAATTAGACTTTAACCCACATCAACCCTAAAGGCTTACAAACGCTTCCTCATTTCATTTCATGAAAGACTATCTCAACTATACATGAAATATGACCCTAAGCAAAATAGACAGGTGAAATTAGGGTACCTCACAAAAAAAGGGAAAAGGTGCCTTTTAAACAATTAATTAGCCCGAAACTCTTCGGCAGCTTTATAAATTGTCCTAAAGTGAACACCGTTCTCCCAAAAGGTCACCATTGCTCTGACTTCAAATAGCACACATTAGTTCTGCCTGTTGGGCAAGGTGCTATGACTCAGGCCTCTGTCTGGGAGTCCAGAAATCCCTGTGTCTGGACCAAAATAAAATGCTCTAGAGGGAGAGGAGCAAGCAGTGACTGAGTGCAAGGTGATATGATTTCAAGACGATGCTAGCCAGTCTAAGGAAGGGGGTTTGGTTGGGTAGTTGAGGTCAACATGCAACTTCTCCAGAGACTGCAGGACAGAGAAGCTTCTCTATACGACACAAACAGAGGGGAACACCTTCCTGTTTGTCCAGACGAGTGTACAACTGGGAGCAAGATGGGAGAAGTGGGAGCAGAGGGAGAGGGGTGAGGACAGGGAGGCTGGCCTCCTTTCTACAGGTACAAAGACACCTATAAGATGAAAGTCATCATCCAGCTGGCATGTGCTGGAAGCTAGACTAAATTACTAAGGCAGCATCTCCCTGGATCTTCCAATTCCTTGGAAGGTAGCTTTGCTATCCCCAGTCAGCAGACAGTAATACTGAGCCTCACATCAGCAGTACGTTTTCCAAAGTGAACGGTTTCAGGTAAAGCACAGCTATTCCTCTTCACAGTTTGTGTGCAGGGCTAGAGAGCCACCAAGGAAAAGAGAGATGCTGACGGAAACGAAGTCATGTAACTAGACGCAGAATATGCTGGACTGTCCCTGACCCCCAGTCATACCAAGGAAAAGAACCAAGTTATTCGGGATACACAAAGACTCTGGAATTACCAGAAAGCTGAATAGCTCTGTCACTGGTAAAGTAGGCCCACTTATCATTTTGTACCCCAAAGGGGAACTTTCGAAAGAAATCTTTACACTTCGCGAGGTAGAATTTTCTGACATGTTAACTGGTTTGATCGTACTATGTGCTTTCCCTTTGAAATCAGAGACATCTCTGTCCCTTAGAGACAGTCACAGATGCAAAGAAGAAAAATTACCCCCAGGGAATTATTAAGGAAAATATGATAGTGTCACCTTCAAACGACACGCCACACCTGCACCTAATTGACTTCTATCCTCAGTCCTTTCAAAAAACAGGGGCCAAGATGGGTACCGAGTTCAAAAAGGGAACGTTCCATTCTGCCACTTGAGAGAGAAGAAATAAAAGATCCAATTTTGAAGACATGTAACTAAAAAGATCTTCCTGCGTCCTCCCTGGGCTAAGTCCAAAATCATACCTCAGTAACAATGCGCCTGTCCAGGATCATGAAGAACCGTTACGTTAATCCTGCAATAGTCTCGTGCGTGTGTTGAGGGCTAGTCAGAGAATCCCCCGACTTAATGGGAGGGAGACAGTGGGCTCAGGGGTTATGGGACTTGTCCAGGTTGGACCCCAAAGTGGGAAGGAGCTCCGAACCACGTCTGTCACACCTGCACGGGCCACGGCAAATGGAACAGTTCCGGACTAATGACGAACATACACAACTGTGTTTTTCAATATCAAATCATTTGATGACCCTTGTGCTGTTTTCCAGTTCCAAACTGCTTTTGATATTTTCCCAAGTAAAGGAGATGGACCCTCCCTCCGCCTGTGAGATGGAACAAGTGTCTTGCTAGTGAGTGACTTGAGGACAGGAAACAAAAATGGATCCAGACAGACTCAAATAGATAACTGCTGAAGCCTGCCGAGCACCCTGGAGATTTTCCTTGCAAAGTAAAAGCTGCAGGCCTGATCTGTAGTGGACACAGGCCGTGAAGGTACAATCCAAGAAGTTCTTCCTGGGACTATATGAGTAAGCAAGGTAACTACACATAAGCACCGGCAGCTCTAAACTTTCCATCCAGATTGGGTAAAAGACGGCAAGAATCTCTGCAGGCCTTGTTAACCCGTGGCATTCAGAAGAATACCAGCCGCAGAGGGCAGAACACGGACCCTTTCCCTATTCCAAATAATTCTGCTACAGCAATATCCAAACCCCTATGTGTTTACTACTGGTGGCTTCCAGGAGAGACACACTAGAAATAGGCATAAAATGAAGGCTGTGGAATAGAAAGATTAAAGTTCACCAAATTCTTGCAAGGCACTGGCAATCCTCCACTTTCTAAGTTTACATTTACATTTCAAAGCTCATTACTTCCTCCTGAGCTGGGCAGGGCAGTCCTTCTATCTTGGGGACCGTCTGAGTGATAGGTGGGTGCTGCCCAGAAGCAACCCTGGCAGAGGATGTCGACATCAACTGCCACTGTCCATTACGGACACATGATGTGCAAACTGCAGCAGGAATAATTCATTGTGACAGTCTATTAGAGTTCAATTGTTTCTTCTCAGGCGGAAGATGGTGTGTGATTAGAGGTGAGTGACATAGAGAAACCGTGAAGAGCATAAGATCGATTTAGTTACTTTCTCATTCTTACCCATGAACTATAGGTTACGCAAATCAGAGCTTGGTTTAACTGAACACAAAATCCAAAGTACAGACGTGGCGTTTCTTCTGTTGTGCAAAGTTAGTCTGTTCTTCCTTTAATGTCTAGCTCTAACAGAACCTTTCCTTCCCTCTAGTTGGAGGAGAACTTTTAGTCTCTCTCCCAGACCTCAGTACTGTCAAAAAGCCCCAGGCGGGGTCTCCAGCCGGGCTGGCAGCACTTGCCGGTCTCCCCGGAGTCACAGGCTGCCTCCTGCTTGCAGCTGGCTCCCGCTCTCTTCATGAAGAAGGACTTTCCACTACACTCCAGGGAAGCCCCCATCTGCCCTTTCTTAGGATACAATCCAAGAACTTCTTTTTCTCTGTATTCTTTTTTCAAGATGGAAGACACAATGCAAAGAGTAAGCTGAACGTCTTCTCTCAGACCTCCCTCAAAACTTGCCTCAACTTACGCCCAGTTATGATTCTCTTAGCTAAATCGCAGAGCTTTTTTCTTTGAGCTGCTGGGCTGGGCTGTAAACACAAATCATCTATTAACTAACTACCCTGGGAGTTTAGCAACTTCCCAGCCTGCCTCTCACACTGGCTTTTCTTTTCCTATAAAACACATTTGAGTAGAAGAGTTTACAAGAACGGGTTCACCTAGACGTAAAGGACAGATATAAGCTTTGCAATATACTAAAATGTGGGAGCTGAAGGAGAAGATTTAAGGGGGGGGGCGAATAAAAAAAATTCTGGAGAAATACGCATTTAAGGAAACAGTTACTGAAAAAGATGATAAAAGTGAAACCAACTACATTCCAGGAAATAGTAAGATAAGTTCATGGGAACAAAGCAAAACTGATGAAAGAAGAGAAAAGAAAGGAAAAGAAATAAAAGAAAAGAGAGAAAAGAAAAAGAAAATGAAGGGAAGAAAGGAAGGAAGAAAAAAAGAAAGGAAAGGAAGAGAGGGAGCGAGACATTGAGAGGGAGAAGGCAAGCTCCGACTCTGATCTGGTTTCGAGAGCCACCTAAAAAAATGAATAGGTTCTCCCTCCTCTCCTAACATAAAGAGTGGACAGGGCCTTCCTCAGCTGACGGAAAGAAAAGGGGCTTTTCCCTTCATTTCTCAACTATTGATGGAGCATCAAGGTGGGATTATATAGAGATGAAAGAGTAGCTTCCCTGAAGGTGCTCACAGCTTAGCAAAGAGAAAGAAACACACATAAGCTAGTATTAACAGAGTGATACTATACAGGTAAACTTCAACTACAAACACAATCACTTCCCCTTGGGAGCCAGAGAAAGAGTTTTGTATTCAAGTGAAATTTTCAAATGGTAGCCCCCTCCCCAAATACAAATCTAACCCCAATTTTACCACTTATAGGCTGCCCAGTAGCGTCTAAGCTTCCTGAAACTTTCACTGAGAAATTCACAAATTGAAGAGATAATTTTTGAACATTGTATATCTTGTTATCAAGGGCCACATCGATAATGCCCTGCCTCCAATTTAATCAGTCGTTCTGGTTGGTTTTAAATCCCTACCATACGTGTGCCAAAATAATCTTGCTCATATGTTACTCACACCCCGGTGAGGGCACAAGTCACACTGGATCCGCACTTACCATGCCTCAGTACCTGGCAAGCACCCGGGAATCCCACTATGTCTCTGTCACCAGTGATACGGAGTCTGGCTCCTCAGTTCATCAGCAGGATCTACCTTTACTTTCCACATTTACTCATTATTTTGTAATTTAATCTCATTTTTAATTGCCAGATGATAATTGTATGTATTTTTAGAGTACTATGCGATTTTTGAAAATATGTTTACAATGTGGAATGATTAAATGAGGCTAACTAACAAATTCATGACCTTATGTACTTTTTTTATTATCATGAAAACATGTTAAATCTCCTCTTTTGGCAATTTTGAAATATTTACTACAGTCACCATTCCTTAGATTACATCCCCTGAATTTATTCCTCCTAACGCTAAATACATCCCCTTTGACCAACATCCCTCCAAGCCCTCCGCCCTTCCCCACTCCCGCCTCTGGTAACCTCCATTCCACTCTCCTCCTGTACAAGTTCATCTTGCTTCCCCTGGCTTATTTCACATAGCATAATATCCTCTGGGTTCATCCGTGTTGTCACCAATGACAGGATTCCCCCCATTTTTAAGACTGAACTGTATTCCACAGTGCGGATACACCACATTTTCTGTATCCACGCATCTGATGATGGCTGTCCATGTGGCCTCTGTGTCGTGGCTACTGTGACAACGACTGCAATGAACAGGAGAGTATAGACGCCTATTCTGCACACTGATTGAATGGATACACTCCCAGAAGCAAGATTACTGGATTGTATGGTAATTCTTTTTTTAGTTTTCTGAGAAACTTCCTTTACATCCCTATCAACAACACACAGGGTTCCCTTTCCTCGACACTAGTCATTATTTTTAATACTAGATTATTACCCACCCTCAAAAGATGTATTTGTTGCTAGGTGTTTGCTCCCGGTCCTTGCACTGTTAACCCATCCTCGTCACCTGGCTCAGAAAGAACAATGGAAATGTGTTCCAAAAAACTGTACACCGAGAGTTATGTAATTATCCCCACACTTTATCTGAATGCGAGGTACCTTCCTTGGAATCATCTTTGCACAGTCTTATTCCACTACCAAAAAATTTTTTAACCAAGATAGTAAGGTTAAAACTATGAATCCTTTTTAAAAAATAGTTCTCTACACTATGTCTAATCTACTGTAGACCAAGTAGCCTCTGTTTGAAGCAGAAACACTGTCCCCCTAACTAGTCAGAAAGTCCCATAAGCATAGGTCATATCATATCCCAAATATAAAGTACCTAGTCCAGCAATTTAATAAATATTTAGAAAACTAATCTAAATGCCTTGCCTTTTGAACTTGGATTCTTTTTAGAAATGGAAAAGAATAAATATTTATTGGAAATTAAACCAACTCACAGAACAATGAGAAGTTTCTAAATTCCTTTCAAAATACTTTGAAGTAGTAGTATAGCTTCAAAAGAAAAGTCAGCATGAATCATCAAACCAAGCTGTAATAATAAACTTTGCAAGTGTCAAAACCTGTCTTTTGTGTTCCTAAGAGAGGCAAAATTCAGTTAACAAGAATATAAAATGGACAAATAAGAAAATCCCAAGTTTACGCCAATATGGGAGCAAACTAAAATATAAAACACAATTCCAAGGCAGATTAGAAATGTTTTTAACCAAGAATCAACTAACTTATTAAAGTAGGATTTGCAGCACAAGTATTTCAAAATGTCTTCTCACTTCCTTGGACTCTGCCAAGATTGCCTTTCAGCTGCAATCTTCTGTATCACCCAAGACATTTCCACATACACACAGCCAGAGATAATTGGACCTGAAGTGACACTTGACTCAAAAAGAGCCACTCTATAAGCTGACCAGAAGCCTAAACATGGATTTATTTACTGGCTAAAATTATGGGCTCAGCCAATCAGATAGTCTCCCTTGAGGACCGGACTCAAGAAATTCTCAAGGAAGTTGCCATTCAGATAGGAGAGTGAAGGTCAAGAGGAACATTTAGGGTCAGGGCCACTGCATGGGCCACAGAAAGCATGAACCAAACTGGAGCCAGTTCCTGGCTTGGCTTCTCAGGAGCTCCACATCCCGACCCCTACACCTTTCCTTGAGTAAGAATGACCTGGATTTTGCAACGGGAAGACAGAGCTCATGATAGCAACCTAAGTTAAATTTGTATGTAAAGTCCTACTATTGATGTGTTTAGTTGGGATCAAACCACCTTCTTTTACACTCATTGGAAGAAACACTTAGCAATATCACTTAGTAATCTGAGCTATGACTGACTGGTCCCTGTGATTGTAAAGCAAGATCTTTACAATTCTGAGTGATACAGATGGTAATAAATACATGGCAACAACATAACAGTGATTTCACCAGGAAAGCAGGTGACATTCCCAGTCTCTTCTGTGTATGGACAACAAATGACACAGCCTTGAATTCCAATTGCTTTGGAAGTAGATGTGTATCATACATTTGCTTCTTAATGGATACAATATAAATAAAATCCAAGTAAATGCACTGTAGAAAATGGTATGAGTGTACATATGAATAAAAACATGACTAAAAAATACAGTCAGATCCATGCAGTAAGACATAATAACCCAGAAAGTGAAGAAACTCCATTTATTAAGAAATAAAATAAAGGGCCAGGCATGGTGACTCACATCTGTAATCCTAGCACTCTGGGAGACAGAAGTGGGTGAATTGCTTAAGCTCAGAAGTTTGAGACTAGCCTGAACAAGATCAAGACACTGTCTCCTAAAATAAAAAATTAAATTAAATTAAAAAAGCTAGCCAGGCGTTGTGGCAGGCGCCTATAGTCCCAGTCATTCAGGAGGCTGAGGCAAGAGGATCACTTGAGCCTGGAAGTTTGAGGTTGCTGTGAGCTTTTATGCCATAGCATTTTACCCAAGGCAAAAGAGTGAGGCTATCTCAAAAAAAGGAAAGAAAATAATCTTATTCCCAGTCTGATTGCTATCTCCTTAGTTTTCTGAATGGAATAGCGACATCTGTAAATTAGCAAAGCAAGACATATATTTGTAAACAAAATTTTTAAATCCTCTGAATCTTTAAACAGCCAAACATAGGAGTTTAGGATTATCTTCCTTGACAGGACTTCTTTAAAGGAAATACTACAGACATTATGAAGAAAATAGAGCCAAATAATTCCTTTTTACAGAAATAATGAGTAGGAGGTGAACCATGTCATTCATTTTTCTAAATGTTATAAGAAATCCAACAACTGAAAGTCAACAGAGGAGTGTCTTGATATAAGTAAAACTGATACATAAAAATATATTTACACAAAGGATTGATACAGCAGAAATCACAAAGATTCTTACAAGTAACAAAGTCTTCTACTGAGATTTTTAATTTGCAGAAATGTGATTTAAACACAATCTTTCACAGCTACAACAATCTATTCAATCAGAAAACCATTTCAAGCTTCATGCAAATGTAAAACTGCCCATGTTGCAACTACATACTGTATTTTCAGGTTTGGGGAACTAAAGATTTCATGTTACTCCCACACATGTGCAGAAACCATCTGGATCACTAAGGTGGTTGATTCTCCACCTCTTCATTTTCCATTCTCTCCTTTCAGTGACCACACACCCTTCCCACCAGACCCGATAGGACAGCTGAAGTCCACTAATAAACCTTTCTTTTGAGGTGGGGTGTGGGAGTTCACACCTGTAATCCCAACACTTTGGGAGGCCAAAGCAGGAGGATCAGGAGTTCAAGATCAGCCTGAGTAACATAGCAAGAATAATTGGCTCTTGGGTTCCCTTCATTGGGTGTATTCCTCAGCCAAAAGTCAATGTACATCCAGGCCAGCCATATGTAGGGTCAAAAAAGGGCCTCAGTACCAAGAATAATCTCAGGTGTCCAAGAATCATCTATCCACTCAACTTACTGCCCTGATGCCTTATACTGGCATCATCCTCCTTAAGAGGTCTGGATTAAAATAGAAACCCCCAAATCGGGTATTTATCAAACAATACACTTTAGATACACAGAAGTAATTTTCTGGGCTGAATTTTTAATTTCCTCTTTTAGTAAATGATGATCTTCCTGAATTGTGTTATACATTTTTTTCTTACTTTCCCCCTGTTTGCAAAAGCAATAGATGTTCTTTCGTAAATATTTAGAAAATAAATACCATTTTGAAACATTTTTTACTGGCTTTTTTAGCACAATATCGGGGGAAGATCTTTGATTTACTGATGTATATCTTAAGCAGCAAGAATAGGGCGTGACATATAGTGCTAGATAAATGCTAACTTTCCATATAATTTCTGTACCCTTTTTGCATTTTTCATGTATTTTGGATACTTTTTGTTTTTTACATATTATACTTTTTGCATATTTATTATTTTTTAAATTCATTTGCTTTATGTCTAGTACTATTTATACTGCTTCTTAATCTTTTTCATGTCACAATATATGGACATACTTCCAAGCCATGAAACTATTAAATATTTTTCTACCTTTTTACTTTCACCTTCTTTTATTCACAGATGGCTGATTCACCACTTTGTGGAAAGTTGGGGTGCCTTTTTTTTTCTGAGACAGAGTCTTACTCTATTGCCCAGGTTAGGGTGATGTGGCCCCAGAGCTCATGGCAACCTCAAACTCCTGAGCTCAAGTGATCCTCCTCCCTCAACCTCCCAATTAGCTGGGACTACAGGCACCTACCACAACACCCAACTAGTTTTTCTATTGTTTGTTAGTAGAGACTGCATCTCCCTCCTCAGCCACCCAGAGTGCTGGGATCACAGGGCATGAGCCACTGTGCTCAGTTTGTATTTTCTTATAAGAAAAAGGGTTCATTGTAAAATTTGAAAACCAGAGATGATTTTGCTCAAATTGAGGGCATATCTGCATACTATTTTATAAGGTGTTTTCAAACAAGTGTTCCCAGAACCTTTTCTTATCTCCTTAAATGAACTTTTAGGATTTTTCCCTGATTTTAAAAACAATAGCCCCCAGAACCCAGTTTCACATGTTCTTCCTAAGTCAAAATCATTTTGATTACTATAATATACTACAGCCATGGGTACAGTTAATATGCACATAAATCAGAATGAACAATTCCAGGAGATGCCCTAAATCTGCTCTGTTTATTTTTATAAGAAATCTCTAATATCAGGTTTTTAAAATCAGTGGTCTATCTCCCATGAACATAAAATGGTTCTCATCACTCTAAGTGTCTACAAATAAGGTTGATAATTCAACCAAACTTTCCCAAGTAACATTCCATTCTCAATGTAAGAATAAGAAGAAGGAAAAAATTATTTTCCTATTATTTTGACTTGGGTGACTTCAAAACAACCTAAAATTTCTGAATCCCAAAGGAAAGAGCTCTGTCAACAGTTCCAATCAACTTCTTTTATCCCCAGTAAGAAATGCACATCCCTCAACACCTCCCGGTTTGTAACAGGGCATCTGAGGTTTCTCCTACACCTGCCAATTCTCTCCCATCATTCATCAAGACATATTTCTGCATTGGTCATAGTTTCTTCAAGCTCTGCGGCTTAACTGATAAATTATGAACCAAATTTCAAGCACAAGCAAGTCCATAAGATTAAAGATGTTTTTCAAAAAGATGATCATTTGGTGGCCTTTCCTGCATAATGAATCAACTTATTCATTAAATCTGCTCCACAAAAAATCATTTCATATTCTTTAGGCACATTATTAAACAAATGAGGTCAATAGTGTCAGGCAAAGAGGGGATATATTTGCAAGAACTAATCTCTAACTCTGTTCCTATAATGTGGGCATGAGAATGGTCTAATTACCTAAGTGGATATAGGAGTTATTATTTTTAAAAAAATTATCTTTCTGTCTTGTACCCTCAATGAATCCCCAACAATAAAAAAAAATTATCTTTCATTGAAGATACAGAAAAGGTATCGAAACTATCAGCACCATAAACAACAGGTAAACTCTATACCTGATTCATCCACAGAATTTACAATCGCGTCTTCCACACAACAGAGACATTCAACAAATTCTCTGAAATAAGTGGATATTCTCAAATAACAACATTGTTCATTCGACAGAAATTACTTCAGAATTAGTACATACAAGATTATCCAACCTGTCTCTTAAATTCTTACTTAAATTCTGGAGAAGCCTGATTCAAATACACTTGCTGGCATTGAAAGTGACAAGTCTCATCTAAACACCAGTTTTGTCAGTATTGTAAAATTGCTTAAGAGAAAGAGCATATTTGAAATCGCTTTTCCAAAATAGCCATAAACTTGTTCTGCAGTTCCATGGTGTGCTGTTTCAACTCAATTACATCAACCCTCCAAATGTCTCCCTTTGAAAGGTCAAAATCACTCATTAAAAAATAAACATGACTTAGTCAAAAACATTTGCCTGGAGCAAACTGTTAATGCGAAGAAATAGCCTCCGTATCAAGTTCAGAGATATGGGTTGGGTCCAGTCGGCTACCAGTTTGTTTTCAGACTTTGAGAAGGTCTTTGAAATTTCTGGGCCTTGGAGGCAGGAGGAAGGGAAAAAAGTAAAGAAGGAGGAGGGGTAGGGAGAGGGAAAAAGAGTAGGGGGAGAGAAAGAAAGGAATGTGTGCTTCAATCTGTGAAACAGGGAGTTGGATTGGGTGAGATGCTCATCTGTGATTCTGTATGAAAACAATTTGCATTCACAATTATTCTAACTATTCCAAATTATGGGCAAGAGTCAAGTTTGATTACTGTTGATTAAAAAATTGCGATGGGAGGTGATATAGAATAATGGTAAGAGATAAGGTTTGAAATTAAGAAAGGTAAACATGACACCCAGCAGAAGGCATTAGGACCATGTAGAGGCATTTCTAAATGGCATGGTCATTGGGGTCCCTCCCTGCAGTTAGTGGGTGGGGAAATTAAATGTCCTGAAAGGTGAGGAACAAGCCAACAAGTGGGGTCCAGCCTTAAATAACAACTGTGAGCATCTCTGAAGAATCTGGGTTTCAGTCCATTTCTCATTAGCTATGTGACCTTCGATGACCTACAATTAAGTTATTTAATTCTAAGCATCAAGTTCCTCAAAGATAAAATGGAAATAACATTACCAACTTCATGGATACTCGAGTGTAACCACATGGGGAGTGATGGAGCAAATCCCAGCTCTACCACTGACTGGCTAAAGGCCCTTATGTGCTCAGCTTTGCTTCTCTGATTTCCTCATCCATAAAACTGAGGCAAAAACATTGCAGGGATGTGATGAGTAGTGACTCAATAGCCGTTACTATTATTAACAGCAGTGCAGGCCTAATTATTAACAGGAGCTCAATGGATGCCCCTAGTCCATGGCCTCTCATGTTATGGGACCTAGATGCACACGTTCAAAAGCTCACGAACTATACCCAGCCCAGATCACCCTTGACTAGAACAGTTAGTAAAAAGGAGTAAGTGATTATTCATTAGTGATATTAATTGACATTTTAGCAGATTGTCTTTCAAAACAAAATTACACCTGGTAGTTTTTTAAAAAAAGACATACTAATAGCATTGAGTAATTAGGCTTAGTATACACAGAGGTCTCCAGGTGTGCCACAATATAATTAATAGTCTAGAGGATTAAACTGCAAAGCCCAAGTTCAATGCTGAAACATCTACTCCTACTACAACAACAACAACAAAACCCAGCTCCAGTTTCTTTAAGTACCCTCACACCCTCCCAGTGCTGTATCTGTCAAGGAAGGGGGCCTTCTGGTGAAACTGTACTTCCTGAAATAAAATTTAGCTGAAATACTTGCAGTAGGAATGTTTAAATAGAATGTGATATATATCAGCACTTTTTCACAAATGCAAACAGGATGGAAACCATGTTTGTTTGGGGGGGGGGGTTGTTGTTTGGGTTAGTTTTTTTTTTTTTTTTTGAGCCAAGACTCTCACTTTGTTGCATCTAGCAGACTGCCATGGCATCATAGCTCGCTGCAACGTCAAACTCTTAGACTCAAGCAATCCTCTTGCCTCAGCCTCCCAAGTAGCTGGGACTATGGGCACCTGCCACATGCCCAGCTATTTTTAAAGATGGGGTCTCGCTCCTGCTCAGGCTGGTCTCAAACTCCAGCCTCAGCCTCCCAGAGTGCTAGGATTATAGCCGTGAGCCACCACGCTGGGCCTTGGAAACCATCTTAATCAAGGTAAATTCGATAAGATGACTGGTCATTCACACAACAGATCTTTAAAATCTAGCTTTTACACACCCAGCAGTAAGCCTCTCAATATTTTCAATATACATATACTTTGATAGAGAAGTTTATTTCATGATGTAGTGAGGCATGAGCAAAATAACAAATATGAGACTATGCTTCTCAGTATCGTTTATAAAAGCTTTAAGGTCTAATAATTATGATTCAATAAAATTATTAAAAAAAAAACACATGAAAATGAAAATGCAGTACAATGATGGTTGAACCATGAAAATTCACAAGGAGAAGCATTCTTAACCTTTCCTTCCTAAGGAGTCATCGTTGTGCCCACGTTGCCATGCCGTGAGGGCTTAATAAAAGTGGATTAGAGAAAGTAAAAAAAAAAAAAAAAAAAAAATAAATTCTTTTCATGGCTCGGCGCCTGCCACGTACACCTGGCGGGTTCGAATCCTGCCCCAGGGCCCGCCAAACAACAATGACGGCTGCAACCAAAAAATGGCTGGGCGTTGTGGCAGGCACCTGTAGTCCCAGCTACTTGGGAGGCAGAGGCAGGAGACTCGCTTGAGCCCAGGAATTGGAGGTTGCTGTGAGCTGTGATACAACAGCACTCTATCCAGGGTGACAGCTTGAGGCTTTGTCTCAAAAAAAAAAAAAGAATTCTGGTCATTTTATATACTGAATTGATTTCTATGACTGATATGGAATCCAAGAAGAACTGTAAAATGAAGAGCAAAGTCTGGGTTGATGTGCATATTACACACAGCATATGTTTGTATCTGCACAGAACATATGAGGGAGAACACATAAAACTGGAACTACCTCTGGAGAAGGAGAACTGGGACGAAAGGGAGGCTTTTTATCTTCTAAAAATCCTACCATGTTGCTTAGGAAACTTTTTAAGGCCAGTGCATGTATTTCATTTTTTAATTTTAAAAAAGTAACTGAATTTAAGATAAAAGAAAAGGTTCTCCCTATCTGTCATTCTTCCCTTAATACTGAATCCAACTTATTAAATGATAAGCATGATCGGTACAGGCAGATATTACAGTTCCTTTCTTCTCTATAAACCAACAACCACCTTCCCTGAATTTAAGCAGACGAGGCACACACTTTGCATAGTCACCTGCAGGAAACAGGCCTACAAAACATTTTAAAAGTCTGGTTTTGTATTCTGGTATAAATAATTCTTTAATGGGCTCTAAATGTCCTGCTGCCTTTATTGTCAAGCAGGTAGTAGTGCCAAATACGCTGTTTTGCATAAAGTGAACAGCTCTCTGCTGGTTGACGGCTGTTCTTTACCCTCCAGCCAAACGCCCAGGGGATTATACTAACCTGTTCACATTAGTAAGTATCAACATCCAACTACTCACTAAATAGACTCACACTACCTCCCAACACCACCACCTCCCAACACCACCCAGAAAAGCAGGGAGGCACACAGCATTAGTAAATGCACACAAGTGGCCCTTCCTCAAAAAAACTCAGGCCAGCCCAGTTGATAATGGCCAGCAGCAGTCATATATTCCAAGAAGGAACAGACGTGGTAGCCAGAGACAGATCAAAGCAATGGCCCACCACACTGCACTTCCTACACCACAGACCAGGTGATCCCAGGGGGGTGGGAGAATAAAAACAGCTCCTGGACTTCTGGCTCCACAATGGCCACGTAGAAGCAAGCAAGTCTCACCCTATCCACACAAAAAACAGAACATACAGCACTAAAATTATCACCAGAATCAGATTGTTCCAGGGCCACAGGGAAGAGAAAAAACTTTGAACAGGGTGGTGCCTGTGGCTCAGTGAGTGGGGTGCTGGCCCCATATACCTAGAGTGGTGAGTTCAAACCCAGCCTCAGCCAAATTGCAACAACAAAAAAATAAAAAATAAACTTAATTAAAAAAAAAAGAAAAAAACTTTGAACAGCTTCTGCTTACAAACATTGGAACAGAGGTAACGGACCTGAAAAAGAAATGGTTTACAAGTTGTCTCTTTATAGCTACACACACACACACACACACACACACGCACTTTTGTAAGAATTAAAACCTGCATCCCTGACCAGTAATCAGAAGGACAGGGTCTTTTGTTCTTTATACCACAGAGATGGCTCAGAAGCATAGTCTGAAACTGAAAACTCCCTCTTTAAAAACTGTTATTTCTGGACTCAGCACCCGTAGCTTAGTGGCTAGGGCACCAGCCACATACACCAGAGCTGGCAGGTTAGAACCCAGCCTGGGCCTGCCAAACAACAATGACGACTACAAGAAAAAAATAGCCAGGCCTTGTGGTGGGCGCCTGTAGCCCCAGCTACTTGAGAGGCTGAGGCAAGAGAGTCACTGAAGCCTAAGAGTTTGAAGTTGCTGTGAGCTGTGACACCATAGCAGTCTACCAAAGGCGACATAGTGAGACTCTGTCTCAAACAAAACCAAAAAACCTGTTATTTCTGCTTCTACGAAGGTCCGTGGTACTTTATGATGCGAGTCTGCCATGCTCCTCATTTGCTGGCAAATAAACTTTTTCCTTCTGGGCAGCACCTGTGGCTCAAAGGAGTAGGGGGCTGGCCCCATATACCAGAGGTGGTGGGTTCAAACTCACCCCTGCCAAAAAGTGGAAAAAATAAAAAAAAAACCACACAACACTCTTTCCTTCTCCTCAACCACCTGTCCTTGTTCTTCTGATGCAGCCTCTCTGATGCAAAACTTTTGGTAACAGCACCTACAGCTGAGTACCACCCAGGATCCATTCAGTATGAGCTGTGTGAGCTCGGGCAAACTACTTAGCCTCTCTGATCCTGGATGTCCTCATCCGCATAGTGGTGCCAGTAATGCCACCCCCCTTCCAGCTCACAGAGTCGCCGTGAGGATAAGGCTTTTGGCGTGTAGGTCGCCCTTCATGTGTATCAACTAGTATCATTACCATCATCTTTAGGCACAAACCTGAGGCAGTTTTCCTAATTCCAATGTAGCTTCCACCCATTACTAAAGTGACCTTAAAAGGGGTCTAGCACAAAATCATCCCAGTTACCTCCACCATCTTCCATCCACTGCAAAATAACAACAGCTCCCCATTGTCATCAGAAAGAAGTCCAGAATCCTTGATATAAACTTCTCCAAGTCTCGCTTTAACCATCATTACCTAGGGGAACTCAGGTCCTACCTCTATGATGTTCCCAAAACTCTTTCCACACTTATAAACAGGAAGCTGCTCAATAATCGCACTCTGCACTAGAGTGTGGGCTCCACTCACCACTACCTAGAAATGCCAGGACCCATCCTTTCAAGTATTATAATCCCTGCAGCCCATAATAGTTAAAGCTATATTATAAAACAACAGAGCTTCATTGGTAAGTGTCAAATTCTAGATCCTTCAATTTGCCACTTAAGACCAGATGATTCCTCCACCTACCATGTAACTCTGTGCTTAACTGAAACGTGTGACTTTCAGTTACAGGTTTCACTTTGGAAATATCTGTTTACCTACAAATTTGAGCCCCAAGTTATTTTTGTATTTTGCTTTTCGTTTCAGGCTGAGAAAACTGCTGCTAAAAACTCTTAAAGTGTAACTATGCTGATAACAGTCCTCCAGGAAATTCAGTTTCCAAGAAAAGGACACTCATTTTGAATCGGACATGATAAAAAGAACAAAAGACTTCAAGCGAGTTCAGAATCAGGGAAATCTGGAAAACTCAAGGTCACAGTGATGATCCGCCACCCTTGTTTTTTCACTAACACTGTTTGGGTGGGTTGGAGTAACTTAATTTAACATGAAAAATATGACACAGTAAAATCCCTTTTAACCTTCACGAAAAAGAGGAATTCAAAGCCAATCACTACAGTTCTGTTCTTTTCTTTTTAATTAGTATTATTAGTCTTGGCAAAATACATACAACATAAAATATATCACCTGGCCATTTTTGAGTGCATAGTTCTGTGGCGTTAAGTACATTCATGTAGTTGGACACCACTACCACCATCTGTATCCAGAACTTTTTCGTTATCTCAAACAGAAACTATGTCCTTTCAATTCCCCATTGACTGTCCCACTAGCCCAAGGAAACCACCATTCCACTTTCCTTCCCCATCCCCCTAGAGTTCAATGACAACTCTATGTACCTCAATAAGTGGAACTACACAGTATTTGTCCTTTTGTGACTGGCTTATTTCACTTAGCATAATTTCAGGTTTGTCCATGTTACCGCATGTGGCAGAATGTCCTTCCTTTCTAAGGCTGAATAATATTCCACCGTATGTATATATCCGATTTTATTATCTACTCATCCATGATGGATATTGGATGGATATCCATAATACCTCTTGGCTATTACAAATCATTCTGCTATGTACTTGGGTATACAGATATCTCATCAATTAAGTCCAGGAACTCATCCTAGGAAAAGTCCTACATATCTCATTACTGAATTTCATTACGGTTACCTTCAAAGTACTCCCCTTGGGAAGTTATGCACAGACACCAGCGTCTAGTCCACCCTTCAAAGGACTTTTTCTAGGATGACTTTTTTTTTTAAGACTGTCAAATGCAATAGTGAGAAGGCGGAAGAGTATAACAAGTTCAATCTGTAACCGACCAATCAAGTGAGATGACTAATTGTAGACCAGCCAGATTTCTTCAATTGTCAGACAGTGTATGATGACAGCTCTAATAGCCATTCCAGAACAAGACTTCCAAAATTGCTCTGAAGGGTGGAGCAGGCACTGGTGTCGGTGCATAGCTTTCCAAGAGACTTCAAAGGTGGCCACCGTGATATTCAGCAATGAGGTATGTAGCACTTTTTCTAGAACAAGTTCGTGAACTTAGTTGTCCAACCTTGGATATCCAGAAGTGAGATTAATGGATCACATGACAGTTGTACTTTTAACTGTTTTGAGGAAGCTTTGTACTGTTTTCCACAGCAGCTGCACTATTTTATAGTCCCATCCACCAGGCACATGGGTCCCAACGCCTCCACATCCTTGCCAATACCTGTTATTTTCTAGAGCTTTGATAATAGTCATCCCAGTGATAATCCTTAATTTTTTTAATTTGAAAACTGAGTAGATGAATTAAACTTGTGTTGCATCTATGCATTTGGCTAAGAATATTTAAAAACATGATTTTTAAAAAAAACATGATTTTCACAAGTGCGGTGAACATTCACTTTCTGAGAAGCAATTTTAATAAAGCAGGTGATTCTGATATAGCTACTTCTGAGGTAAAGAACATTCCCTAAACTTCAGTTTCTTCCTCATTTGTGAAATGGAGTTGTGAATAACCATCTTTTAAAGTTCTTGGGAGAATTAAAAAACAAAATGTACAAAGCACCTACCATGAGGCCTGGCATCTAATAAGCACTAAGATACAGACAATGAAGGAAAAGTATCCAGTGTGCTCAGGACTTCTAGGAAACCAACTTATATTTACTCACACTTTCTTATGAAAGATGGATCACGACTATAGCCCAGGATGAAGGAGAGAAATGGCCCAGGGAGGGGGAGGGGAGGTTTGATGGGGGGAGGGCAAACGGTGGGACCACACCTAGGGAGCATATTGCAAGAGTACAAGTCACATTTAACAAGCATAGAACATAAATGTCTTAACACTATAATCAAGTAAATGAGGCGAAAGGTGTATTAATTAGTTTGATGTAAACACTCCAAATTATATAAAAAAACAACACATGTGTTCATGATCTATGTGTATATGACTTAATAAAAGGAAAAAGAAAAGACAGCTGATGGACGGTTCCATTATTATTGAAATACCACTCAAATATAGTCCCCTAAAGGTCTCATATTTAGCACTGCAATATGCATATCCTTTCCTCATCTAGTCAGATGAACTGGGTCTACCATGATTTACACGTATATTCCCCAAACCTCAAGGTTTGTCATTGTAGCCAAGACAGTAGTTTCTAATATGCTCTTTTAAAATATAAACATATAAACACAAATACTCTCTTCCAGAGTAGGTGGGATACTAAGATGTGACACCAAGCAGTGTAGGCAGCACAGCACAAAATTACACCTTGGTTCACAGTTTGAAAAAATTGTACAAAGAATTTGTCACGTATTTAAAATTGTACTTAGTCCAGTTATGGCAATAAAAGTACAATACACTGTAAGACAGTAACATTTTCCCCCTCTTTTCTTGGTTAATTAAAAAGCTAATGCCAAATGGCTGTCTTTTAAAAACATAAGGCTCAGGATAAATTCATGTAATTCACATTCATTTAAATACAGTATCTCAGAAAACAAGCTTGATCTGTTGAAGACTGGTTATCTTTCACTTGGCATCTTTATCTGGCTTCTCATTTAAATTTACAGAACCAATGGGAAAGTCTCAGAAGTCACTTAACCCAAACTCCCACTAAGTAGCTGCTGCTCGCCCTGTTTCTAGCTTACACTAAACTACAAAATACTTGGGAACCCAAAGCAGTTGTGAAAGAAGATGTATACCTTCTTCACATTTAAACAAATCAAATAAATGAAAGTAGATTTTAGAATAAAAGTTAAATCCAAAGAGTGCTAATCCATCATCAAATACTCAAAGTATTTGAGTGTGCACTAGGCTATATTCTAAGCACTTTACACGAACACTTTTAATTTCTACATAAGGATTCTGATTTGGGTTCCAATAATAACACAATGCATTTCAATTAGCTCCGTACAATTTTGACACATTCCTTTATTTATATACTCCACTGAGAAATACTCACATAAAATAACACTCCAAAACCTTAATTACATTACTGGCTTTTGTTTTCTAGGCAGTCTCCATCTTTCCATTGTGGGTAGTAGAAGCCCATGCTAACCATTTCCTTCCAACCACCTAGAGAAGTGGTTCAGAACAGTAAGTTGCCCTGAAATGGCATTAGTTTACTAGGTTTATTAGTTCAGGAAACTTCTGCAATATTCCATTAAAATGCTTTAGAACTACTCTTTAATTTTAGTAATTTAGGTATATAAGTATATTATTGTAAATCTTTCTTTGGTCATTCAAGATTTAATGAGGACTCTCAGTGTATTTGTTAAAGATCCCTTTAACCCATCCGAGGAAGGCTCAGATTCACATATCTATCATTACCATGTCTCAGTGATTACTGAGGCCAGTCAGAGGGAATTAGGCTGATACATTGTTGACAAAACATGCCCTATAAAATAAATTCTCGTAATTTGCTCTACCAGTCTAAAAAAACAGAATGACCATATAAAGCGCACAACTCAATGATGTCTGGCATTCTGTCCTTCACCTCTCCTCTAAGTTTCCACTTTAATTTGACCACCAAGAAGAAACCAACAAGTAAGAATAAGAGTGCAAGCAAACAGCTTGTCAGTTGCTGTCTTTACCTTTTCCCCCTCAATTGTTGTCCCTCTGAAATCTGAATCCCACCTCCCAAAGGCATCCTGGTAAATCCTAAAGTGTCCCTCTGCCCAATACTGACAGCATTCGGACATGTCTGCTGTTCGGATTTAAAGTTCTGTAATGGCCACAGAGTCTCTGAATGGCAAAACCACCGCCTCTAAGAAGAAAGCACAGCCACACAGCTTTGGCGGGCGAGCCTCACCTTGCAGCCAGCTGCCTTCAACCCCACAGATCTTCCAAGGGCTGCGCTCTGTCCGGGGGCGTGGCTCCAGCCCCCCAGATGACAAGGCTTGTGAACCCTGATGATTTACCCAGGGGGCACTCCCCGACCCTCCCAGGGCTTGTGAACCCGGATGATTTACCCAGGGGGCACTCCCGGACCCTCCCAGGGCTTGTGAACCCGGATGATTTACCCAGGGAGCACTCCCCGACCCTCCCAGGGCTTGTGAACCCGGATGATTTACCCGGGGAGCACTCCCCGACCCTCCCAGGGCTTGTGAACCCGGATGATTTACCCAGGGAGCACTCCCCGACCCTCCCCTCCACATATGCGGTTTTCACCGGTTGTCTCGATGCCCTAGATACCGTCCCGGCCTCCATAGGGTCACCAACTGCAGTTGGCAATTCTGCCTCCTTTACTCTGAAACAACTCCAGCTTCTGTCTTTCATGCCATTGATATTTTTCAGCAATATGTGACAGTCAATTTAAAGAATATCCTCCAAATATGATATTATATCTACTTTAATTTGTTTTTTCACAATTAGATTCAGAACACACATTCCTGGCTCAGCTACGACATAAGAACATCCCGTGTCACACCCAGATGCCCACTATCCCTTACGGCTGATGTTAATCTTGATTCCTTGTTTAGGATGCTATCTGGTTTCCCCACTAAATTGTTACTATTTTTTCCTTGTGCAATCAATTATTACATTTATGTAATAATGACATCATTTGCTTTCAGAAACTGACCTTTTCATTTGTTTGGTTAGGAAATATCTGCTGAGCACCTGCTACTTGACAAGTACTATGGTGGCACCAGAGATACCACGGGAAACAAGATGAAATGAAATTACATTCTAGTTAGGGAAGGCAGACAATGTGCAGGGAAATAAGTAAAGCACATGCTGTGTATCCAAGAAAATAAAACAGGAACAAGTGACACAGAGAGATTTGATCTGTTACCGCTGTCATGGCCTTCGATCTGCTATCCAAAACAGTGCAGAAGAGATCTTTCTAGAGCAGAAATTTTATCTTGTCACTTCCTGCCTAAAACCCAAAGAATAAGTCTAAACTCCCCTGCAGGCATCCAGGATCTCCGTGGAGTGCCCACCTCCTCCAAACACATCTCTTATTATCCTCTCTTGCATTTATGTTCTGGCAGTAACATCTACACTTCTCCCAAATGTGCCCGGCTGTGGCCCCCTATCCTACTTGAAGTAACTTCTCTCTCTTGTCCTGTCACAACACTTCCCTGGGACTTGTGGATTTTTGAGAGAGAGAGAGAAAGATAGAAAAGGATTGAGTCAACAATCTAAAAACAAAAAAGGGGCTCACAATTACTTGAGAAGTCCAAAGGCAACTACAATGGAACCTCTCTAAGTTGACCGCCCAAGGGATGGTAACAAACTGGCCACAGTGGAGGTGGTCAGCACAAGGAGCTAGGCCTGTACTGATACACACATGTGGTGCATGTCTGGTCTATGAAAACCAGGTCAAGTTAAAAAGGTAGTTGATGTAGAGAGGTTCTACTGTATTTACATGATCTATTTCCTATATTTTATACAAAACTTTGTGTTACAAACAATTGGACTTTGGTACATTGTTTAACTAGGTAGAGTACTTGATGAAACACTTAACTTTTTCCTTTTCTCTGAATTCATTAAGGAAATTAATTTGCATAGACAATTCCATTCGATTCTCAAACAGACTAGGAAAAATTACCAGGCTATTCTTGAGTTTAAGCAGCTTGTAAATAAACATCGTGAGTATGGACAAAATGTGAACGCCCGAAGGCAAGTAGTGCAGAATCCCACCTACCTGAATCGAGTGAGTTACCTGTAATTTACAAGTACTCTCTAAGTCCTGACCGGAGGTTCTGTCCCATGTTTGGTGCTATAGGAATGAAAAAGTATTGGATAGGAGCCCCATTTTCAAAGAGGTCAGAACATGTGGTGGAATGTGAACCTATGTAGAATCATTAAAGCCCTAGAAAAAATCTTAGGCTTGCTTTTTAAATAATGAGACATAATTACACAAACCCCTGGAGGGGTTGAGGAGGGCTGTTAACAAGCTTGCACATCCTGCTTCACTGTCCATCGCTGTATATATGAATGGTTATTGGGGGAAGGAAGGAGGTGAGGTTCTTCCATTTGTTTCTTTGGGCAGAGGGCGTGTAGACAGAGACTGCGCTTTCACAACGCACTCCATCTGCACTTTGTAAGTGTCTGGGGCAGGCCTTGGCGTCTCACTGTCAAGAGATCTTAAGTGCAGGCCCCCGACTGTTCTCCTCACTGGGAACCCCTCCCTCCCTGAGGCTCTCACCTGACAAGACACTCCACCTGTAGCTATGACTGATCAAAACCACTCATTGGGTAATCATCTCTACTGCCTAGGAAAAGATGGTTCTGGAATTTCCACCTCCAGCCTCTCCCCACACAAAGATGATTTACAAATGAGGAAAGAAAAACAAACCAGAACAGCAAGAGAAGTCAGGAAAGAAAACTGCTGGCGAGGCTCATCCTGTAACTCAGCTCCCCAGGGAGGAGGAGCAGAGGGAGGCACAGGCCACTTCCTTCTCCCCCGTCCAAGGGAGGACACCAACACATCTGCACACCGACGCTCCGTCCCGCCCTTCCCTTTTCTGTCTGGATAGAGCAACAAACATCTGCCCACATTTCGTGTTTTCCTAATGAGTTATTCACCAAAATTTTAGCATTTCACTCTCTAAAACTGCACAGACACAAAAACTTGGTCACAGGAGAATCCTGAGAGGGAAAAGAAGCGACCCCTTCCTTCCGTTCAGTCCTCAGGTCCCTAACGTCAAAGGTGTTTATGTAGATGCCTTCCAGAGCTCACACACTTTTTCTATAGAAAGTAAAAACATGCAACTTTATAAATGTACATCAACCTTTCGAATTTAAACACAGCCCTCAAAAAGTGCATTGGTTTGTCAATGATCAGAACATGAACTTAGCACACCTCAGTTTCTCCCACGATTATACAAACAGAAAGATGCAGGTAAGCCCAGCTTAAAATGTAATAAAGTATCCACACTAAACAGGACCAACATGAAACACGGCTGCCAGAGAAAAGTCTTTAAACCTTTGCAGAATCAGGTGAGAGAACAGCCACCCCCAGGCCCGCCTGGCACCAGAGTGTTCCACAAAGAGGTGAGAACTCCATTCCTAACAACTACAGAAAGTTCAGCCCCGGGAGTAAAACATTACATGTTTGTCTTCCTTTTTCACTGATGGGCCAGAAAGGGGAAATGAACTTGCAGGCTTATGTGAAAACAGCAAAATACTGTTCTTCCCAAAGAGCTGATTAAGAACACGCTGTCCTAAGTGCAGTGGGGTGAGACGCTCCTTCCTGGTTCCCAGCTCTCAGAGCAGGGAGAAGCAGCTCTGCAGGCTTGGTTTAAAACAGACAAAAGCTGGGGTCCACGTGCAGACACGACTTCCGCAGTCACTGTCACTCTGAGAGCCTGATGGGAATGAGGCTTCAGACACCGGACAGGGCAGAGGGCTGTCGACATCTGCAGACCATGTCACCGTATACATTTAACAGAGCAGGTCATCAGATCATGGAGGTTTTGTAGAGAAAAAAGAAGGCCAGGACAGCCAAGTGACTCCCACTGACTGACACTGTGCTGTTTTGCAGGTACACACCCTCTCGTGTGCCTGGGAAATGAGAGGCATGTTCTACCGGCTTTAATAAGAGAGAAGATTCTAAAGCAGATGGCCTATGTGAATGGTGACCGTATTTCCTGTCTAAAAACTGGGACACAATCAGACAAGTATAAACCTACATCTGGAAACCACCATGCAGAGTGTAAGAAACCAGGGCAGGTTCACAAAGCCCAGGGTGTGGTGGCACCAGCCTTCCTTCCTAGCAAGGTTCCCAGGCCCCTCCCCTGGAGATAAGATTTAGTTAAGTCTGGGTGGTGCCTAAGAGGCTGTATTTTTAATAAGTAGATTGTTAAGCTCAGGCAGGATTGGGGAACACTAAATTGAACCAATTATATTTTATCACACTTAGTTGTCTTTAAGAGAGTTCTACCTTTAAATGTCACTTAATAATAGCCATTACGTTAGTTTATAAATGGTAACAAAGAATATCTATCTTCTCATAATTTTCCAAACAATAACATAATTTGATAATATCTATTTTAAATAAAGAGGTTAAGTAACTGATACAAAGTCATGCAGCTAGTGAGTGTCAGAAAGGGAATTGAAAAAGATACAAATCCATCAGCTGTACTTGTAACCATTCTACAGCTGCTGCACAAACATAAATCCTGTTCATTATTTTAAAAAGTAATGCCAGTTGGTTTATTCCCCAAAGTCAAAACAAAAACATTTCTGAGTTGTCAGTCTTTTCAAATTACTTGCTATATAAAGGCACAGAGATCCAAAACATATCTCTAACAAATTATTTCTATCGAACGCTGTCCTCAAATTTATCCTTTCATGAAGATTTGATCCTAGTCTCCATACTTTTCTCCACAAAGGGAAAAGATGCAATCAAAAAGTCAATGGCTCCTCCCATAAAAATAATTAGCTTAGAGGAATTACAATGGGTTATAATTTAGACCCAAAATCTTGTCAATATCACATGGAGGGCTAGATTTTTAATACCAATTTATAAACAGCAAAAAGAAGTGATTTTTCAACATTTTCCTAGCTATTCTCTCTCTTCTATCATGTCTAACACTGAAATTTTTAAAAAGAAGAAAATCAATCTTTTCTACTCTTCCTGCCAAAAAAAAAAAAAAAAAAAGAGTATGTCAAATGAACGGTACCCCTTCAGCCTCAGGTTAATTTAAAAAGTCATTCAAGTTTGAAAAGGACACAAAAACCATAACCAAAATCAAACTCATGATTCATTGGACAAGGGTTTGCTGAGAGCATCCTGCAGAGCAGGCGCTAGTCCGGGTCCTGTGGATACAGCCGGGAAAGGCACAGTGGGCAGTTTGTGGGCAATGCCAGGAGCTAAAGACCAGGATGGTGGGCAGGAGTTGATGTAACTGAAGTGTCCAGGGAAAGCACGCCTAAAAGGGGGCCACCTGAGCAGAGGCCTGACAAAAACAGGAAGCAAACCATTCATATCCAGGTGAGAGCATCCCCCTAAAAAGGAAGAGAAGTCCCTGCTTGCCCCACCCCCACCCAACCCACAATCCTCCACATTTTCTGCCTGTGTAGAAGACTCCTCCTTTCTCCCAATTGCTTAGGACCAACACTGAGCTGGGATCCTCCCTCTCCATTTCTCTATCTTTCTACCTAAAGACTTGCCTTCCCATTTTCCTTGGCCTGAAATACTCTCCCCAATCCTTCAGACCTCAAGCTAAAAGTCATTTCGCCAGGGTGATTTTTCTGATCTCCGCATTACATGCAGATCCCACATTACACCCTTCACATACACTATACTTCTCCTAGCACTAATCACAGCCATAATCAAATAGTTATTTCTACAATTTAATATCTGCCCTGCCCCAATAAATTAATCTCCACGAGGGAAAGAACCACAGTGCCTAAAAAATAAGAGTTCCAGAAATACTGGAAAAGGAATTAAACCCCCTTCTCATGCTTTTGTGTGCTCTTCTCAAGGAAAACAGACAGTTGCATTTTTCTCACTCTACCATCTATGCCACACAGATTTTCTTCCTAATAAAAAGTGAGAAACTGTGAAAAAGCCATAATGAAATAATGAAGTGAGCTGTCGGACTCAGTGTTCAGTTGCACTTGATGTTACTAAACTCTGTTCTAAAAAGGGAAGCTGCCTACCCCTAGGACCACACGGGACAGTCACAAACACAATTTGAGAAGCAAATTAAAGTGATGGGCTGCTTGTCCACACTTATTCAGAATTTGTTTTAAAACTTGAAGATAACGGAAGACACTCCGTGGCAGCGAGTGAAAGTCCAGTGTGCAAGACTGTCCCGGACCTCGCCATTCAAGTGCTCGTGGCAGCCAGCGTCCGCGGTGCCCTCGCCAGCTGCCAGGCACTCTGCAGAGTGCTCCCCATGCCCGACCTCACTTACCTCAACTGAATCTCTGCAACCACACCGGATCCCAGCGAGTAAGTGCCCTGACCCCGGGAAGGGAGAGTCTGCAGGGCTCAAAACCTCTGCAAAATTCACCCTTTAGGCCCCAAGGTTCTGGTATCAAGCGTACCAGTATCTAAAGTGCTGGGACCAAGTATGAACCACTCAGCACCCCAGTTAGTAAGCCCAGGGAGGGGACATGCCTACCGAAGGGCCTAAGATCACATAGCCCACTGGCAACTAGGTCTGGCCAACAGCTTGATCCCTATCAGACCGTCCTTCTGTCAGGTGGTCCGAGAAACCCTCAGAAGAAATGTCCCGAGCCCAGCTTTCCTAAGGAGCATGGCGAAGCTACAAAAATCCTTAAGTACTGGTTAGAGTTGAGCAAAAGCAAAACAGACAGACTTTACCACTTTCTTGCAGCTGCCACTGGTCTAAATTCGCACAACAAGGCCCTTGTCTCTCAGCGCACACGCAGTCCTTCTGAGTGACAGAAGTCCGGGAACACTGAGGCCCTGGGCCCCGGCCAGCCCGAGCTGAGCTCCACAGGCTGAAATGCAGGCGCCTCTTACATTCCTTTATCAAACACTGCAGAGGGACTAGAAACACAAGTTTGCTCACACTGTCCTGCAGCAGGGCAAGCAGAGTACGGTGCAAGCTGTGGGGTTCACCCCGGCACCCTGAACAGCATCTGACTTGTACAGATCCCTGCGCGAATTCTATCACTTGCATCCAACTGAATTTATTGTATAATCCAACCACTTCCTTCCTTCCCCAAATTAGCAGCTAAAGCCAACGGCTGGTGTCATAACAGCACTTAGCGGCACTGCTGGGCCTGCCAGGCCAGACATGAAGTTCTTATGGAGAAGCCACACTACATAGCTTTACACTGTCCTTGGGGGCTTCCAACCCCAATATGTTGATACCTAGAGTGGTGATACCTGGGAGAACTTCAGAACTAGAGAACTAGAGACTCCAACCTGTGGCTCCCCTGGTGACAATAAGTCCAGCTCAGGCTGGCCAAGAGGAGGCCTACTCAACCCTCCACAAAGGATCCCATGAGGGCCCCTCTGCACAGTGGGTCTACTGAGGTGTGCCCATCATGCCCCCACAGGCTCCCACAGGCCCCGGCCTCTCAGCCAGAAGCCCCCTACCTCAGGCTTTAGACAGAGCAAAACACCCCCCCAATAATGGCGTGACAGCAGCCCTCTCAAAAACTACAGTCACTTATTCTGTGATCTTTTTAAATAAAAAAATCAAATCAGAATGTACATATGAGCACCTCAAACATTTAAAAAGCTAAACATTCTTCGAGTATTAGGAGTGTGTCGGGCCAGTACAGGCAATGTGAATAAAATGAACAAGAGAACAGCACTTCTTGCCTTTAGAAGAACTTAGGGTAGGAGAGATTCATACACACTCACACACAGTGAAAATACCATGCAGAAATGAAAAGTCAAAATGCAAGGCAAGACTGAAGCACAAGCTGGTTAAGACAGGGAGGAAAGTCCTTCTCATTGGGCTCCATCCCCAGACTCAGCACTGAGGCCTTCTGCAGGAACAGAGCATCCATGTATCTGAGCCACGGAGTACTAAGTACACAGCCAACAAGTTCTGAAAGCAGAACAGTACAAGGAAGACTCTCAGGGCTTAAGAACTTCTCTGAAGATCACTTATCTTCTCCTTTGGTCAGAGCCTGGTCCAAATGATAAACAGAATTGGTAATTACCCATGTGATTTTACCTTAGAGACACTCATAGACCTATATCTGCCCCAAAGGGTTCTTTCCAAACACCTGCCACGGTAAGGCCCACTCCACCTCTAGAGATCCTTCAGGTACAGAGGTCTCCCTCTGCTTTGGACTAGGCATAATGAAATCCTATCAAAAAGGGGGGACAGAGAAACCCATTTCTGGCTAGTGCTTGGCATGACCACTCTTTGGATCTGGGGGATCCACACTTACAAAATTTTCAAGGCAAACTGCTCTCTCTTCCCTTCTAGCCCGTACACATTTTTGTTCTTCGTCTTTAATGCTGTTTGTTCACATAT
Organism: Arctocebus calabarensis; assembly: GCA_963573935.1. Classification (NCBI taxonomy): domain Eukaryota; kingdom Metazoa; phylum Chordata; class Mammalia; order Primates; family Lorisidae; genus Arctocebus; species Arctocebus calabarensis. The sequence goes on along the minus strand of CAUYON010089876.1, from coordinate 9,852 downwards.
CTCTCTCCCTGGTCTATATCCATAGCCCCTACAGTTTGATTCACCTCTCGATCTCCTGATATCTGCACCCCAGCTCCTATACACACAGTAGGTGGTCAAAACATACTGTCAACAAGCAAGATATGAATCTCAGATGGTACTGTTCACAGCAGGGCTCTGAGGGAGCAGACTGTGAGGCAGACGGGTCTTACTAGGAAAGATACCTCTCAGAGGCATGGGACAGGCAGCCCAGTGCAAGAAGCGTAGCACAGAGTCAGTAGCTGGACGTAGCAGGGTGGCCTGGACTCCTGAGAGAGGGCGGGGCGGGACAGTGGGAGATGGTGTGAGAGAGCGGGAAACAGACTTGCCCATACATCATAAAGCTCAGCACCTGACCAGTCTGGCATACACAGGGGGGAAAGCAGATATGCTCTGTGGTGGAAAGGGGGGACAGAAAGGGCAAGCTCTGTCCCCATGACTTCATTTCTGAAGGCATTTGCCAAAAGCTGGGTGAGGGGAGAAAAGGAACTCCAAGACAAAGTAAGTATTTGCAGCAGCCACCATGGGAGTCAGCTAGGAAATCAGTAAGACATGAGAGCATGGTAAAAAAACATTTTCTTTTTAAGAAAATATCAAGTTGGCTGGGTATGGTGGCTCACGCCTGCAATCTCAGCACTTGGGAGGCCAAGGCAATGGATCTCCTGAGCTCATGAGTTCAAGGCCAGCCTGAGCAAGTGTGAGACCCCCCCCATCTCTAAAAAAAAAAAAAAAAGTAGCTGGGTGCTGTGGTAGGCGCCTGTAGTCCCAGCTACTTGGGAGGCTGAGGCAAGAGAATTGCTTGAGCCAAAGAGTTTAAGGTTGCTGTGAGCTATGACACCACAGAACTCTACCGAGGGTGACCAAGTGAGACTCTGTCTCAAGAAAAGAAAGAAAAAGAAAATAGCAGGTTATAAATGCTTCTTTTGTCTCTTTCCAGAAAGATCCTAATCTTTTCTAAACTGTTGCATGCCACTTCCAAAAACCCTGTGAGGGCTCGTTGTAAACAGGGCAATGGCCTGGGTTGACAGTCTAGGAGGGTTGGCTCCGGTCCTGCTATGCCTGCTGGTCCGGCTCGCAGGAAGCTTGCAGGCTTCCCAAAAGCTGATGGGAAAAGAAGACCCTGCTCTTGGCCCTGCACTAGTTGAGCTACCACATACAGAAACTGTTTGAAGATTAGTAAATGCAAGAACTCCCAAATCAAAATGCTTGTTTTGCGACCTAAATTTTAAAGTATCAGAAAATTGTTCTGGCCATTGTTTCCAAAACCACTAGCTATTATAATCACTACTTGGCTTTTAAGGAGGACTACCTCTTACTCAGCACCTTGATCTTTGCCACCAGGTAATGCCCAGGGTAAGAACACAGACATCTGGAGAAGAGGGGGGCCCTGTGCCCAGCTACTCTTCCCCACTACTAGAACACTTAGCAAGTCTTCAGGGCAGTTAGCCCAGTCAGCTCCTAGGTCATGATCTGAAATATACCCAAAAATGAAACAGAGATGCCCTTTCACCAGTTTTGCTTATAATTTTGGCTTATGTCCACAAGTGGATAATAAATGGTACCATTATGATATTTGGCAAAAACACTGAGCCTCTCAGATGCCAGGTACTTAGTACCAGCAGATCCCCAGTCACGCAAATTCAAGCTACGACAATTGCTTCCACTCTCGGTGGTAACTAAGGTTTCAACCAAGACAGCCCTTGCTTCCTGACAGCACAGAGCATCACAAGGTAAAGCAGAAACTGGCGACTGCAAGATGGCTGTCAGTGGTCTCTGCAAAAAACAGCAAAGAGAGTATAACTTTCCCTCTCAGCTCCAGTTTGGAAAGGTCACCAGAAACTAGTGTGGCCCTCTGGCCACCTAAAAGACCTAGCGGTGGTTCCCAACAAGTATCCCAAGCTGCTACAATTTCCTCTCCACCCCCATCCCAGCCCACATCCAAAATGCCTTTTCCAACCAGCTCAGTTAAGAAATGGACAATCCTGGGCAGCACCTGTGGCTCAAAGGAATAGGGCGCCGACCCCACATACCAGAGGTGGTGGGTTCAACAGCCCCAGCCAAACACTGAAAAAAAAAAAAAAAGAAATGGACAATCCAAGGTGTGGGTGACACGATGGCTTCTTCTGACCCAGAGGTTGAATTAACAGCTCCAGACTCACCCAGAAGATATTAAGATATTTGACTAAAGATGAGAACAGCATTAACACATATTCATTAATGACATCAGCAGTAAGGTTTACGTTAAGCTCAAAATTAAGCCAGTTAAGCCCAAACTGTTTTATTATATTTATTTAAAATAGACTTCTTTAAAAAAATAAGTCCTTTAGCACAAATATTTCTAAGTGCTATTTCACATCAGAAACTGGAACTGGGTTATTTTTCAACAACAGGACGCTGCCAGGGAACAGCAGGGGCTCTTGACCCCAAAGAAAATATTTTCAAGCCCATGAAGAATAAAAAAAATGAAATCAAAGCTGAGTCTTAAATCTCATTTCAATTCCAATCTTCTTACGGAAGGAAAGAAGGCATATTGTTAAGTTCAAAAGACCCAAACAAGATATCAAAAAGCTGCGTGTGAGCACCAAAGAAAGGATATTTCATCTAATTTAGCTACAAATGATAAAAATGCAATTCACTGCAATTACGCACGTACGCCTCTGCCTACCGGCCTTCGTGTTTTGTTAGACACTTCTAAACACCGCAGTCTGAGAGAGAAGTGCGTTTCTCCTAGCTGATACAAGGTCAAGAAGGAAGCTTAACATTTTGGTGACTGTCTACTGACCAGGCATTTCAAACTTTGGTATAAGAAGTCTTTGAAATTGCCAAGTGTCACAGAATATCCACTCTCCCTTTCTTCCTTCTAACAGAATCCCCAGTTTTTTAACTGATACCCATAATAAGAACTGCTGTTCCCGTACCCCTTCAGCTAGGTGTGGCCATGTGGCTATGCTCTAGGCCAGCAATTCTCAAAGTATGATCTGGGGACACCCGGGAATCTCTAAAATGCTTTAATGAGGCCAAACCTATTTTCATAATAATAGTAAGACACTATTTGGCTTTTTAATGCTCACTGTTCCGAGTTTTCAGCGGCGTTTTTCAGAGGCTACTGGACACTGCATACACTGACTGCAGAAGCAAACGTTGCCAAGCCATCCAGCCAGACATTAAAGAGAGGCACAGAAATGTAGCGCAGTGACACGTTTCTCTTTTACAGTTGGAAAATAGTTATTCTTCATTGAAAAGTAATGTATGCGACCTATAATGAGTTTTCCCCACTTTGGCTCTTTTTCTTTTTGTTTTTTGAGGCGGATTCTCACTTTTTCACCCCGGGTAGAGTGCTGTGGCATTATAGCTCACAGCAACCTCAAACTCTTGGGCTCAAGTGATTCTCTTGCCTCAGTCTTCCGAGTAGCTGGGACTACAGGTGCCCACCACAACAACCAGCTATTATTATTATTTTTTTTTTTAGAGACCGGATCTCATTCTTGCTCAGACTGGTCTCGAACTCCTGAGCTCAGGCAATCTACCTGCCTTGGCGCCCCAGAGTGCTAGGATTATGGGCATGAGCCACCTTGCCCAGACTTGTAATGGTTTTTTTTTATTATTCTTAAATGAATTAAGTATTTTTAAAATTTCTCACTTTTAATTTCTTTTTTTTTTTTTTTTGTAGAGACAGAGTCTCACTTTATCACCCTCGGTAGAGTACCATGGCATCACACAGCTCACAGCAACCTCCAACTCCTGGGCTTAGGTGATTCTCTTGCCTCAGCCTCCTGAGTAGCTGGGACTACAGGCGCCCGCCACAACACCCGGCTACTTTTCTGTTTTGCAGTTCAGCCAAGGCTGGGTTTGAACCCGCCGCTTTTGGCATATGGGGTCAGCGCCCTACTCGATGGGCCATAGGTGCCGCCCACTTTTAATTTCTAATACAGAAAATATATGTATTATTTTCCTATTGCTGCGGTAACAGCTATAAATTTGGGGGTTATAAAATAACACACATTTATTAACTTGTAATTCTGAAAAGTCACAAGTCCAAAAACAGGTCTTAAGGTGTTGTCAGGGCTGTTCTCTTGGGAGGGTCCACAGGAAGAGTGCCAGCCGTGAATCCCTCCATGCTGTGATCGGACTCCCAGCAGCACCATTACTTCAGCTTCAATCCTCTCACCTCCTTCCCTGACGCTGAAGCTCCTGTCCCCCACTAAGAACTTTTATGATGACACAAGGTTCACCTGGATAATTCAGGGTACGCTCCCTATCTGAAGATCATTAACTTAACTGCATCTGTAGTCTTCACAAAGAAAGGCAACAGATTCACAGGTTTGAGGATTCAGACATGGACACCTTTAGAGGCCTTATTCGGCTACCACAGTCAGCTACAGATAACTCACAGAAGCAAAGCTCTTTGGGGGTCCTCAATAATTGGTAAGTGGTCCGAAAACCAAAACATTTTAAAACCACTACTCTAACACATAAATACATCAAAGCAGTTATTAAATGTGAGAAAATAAAACTCAGAAGCGCTAAGCAATTAACCAAGTCCTACAGACTGTGAGTAGAATGAACTTCAACTTGAACCTAGGTAATATGGCTTTGACAAACCTAATATGATTCTCCCATGCCAGGCTGCAACCCCTGAGCTCTGTAGCAAAGAAATAAATTATTGTGCAGGCATTTTTGTAGGCATCAAATAAAGAACATGACTACAAGCATTTAGATGTGAATTTGTTGAGCAGAAGGGAAGACACGTTGGAGAGGAAGGTATTTAAAATAATCCTAGCTTTTCAAAACCTTATTTAGAAATACACTAATTCATTATCTTCTGTAAGAAAGGAGCCAAATATCACAAATGGCCGAGAGTTTCGGTGCCAAGTCAGAGAGAGATGAGTAACGATTCTCCCTGGAGAGGACCATGACTGTGACTAACACACGAGAGACACAGGAAGCAGTGCTGGAGGTCACATGCACACATGACAGGGCTGGCCACCAAAGGCTACTACCCAGGTTTTGTTTCGTTTTTTTTTTAATTTCAAATTAACACGAGGGTACAAATTTTTAGGTTACTGTGTTCAAGTTGTAGAAGAGCCCTTCGTCCAAGGGGTGTGCTGAACCCCCACCCACCTTGTGCACATTAGGGGAGATCTTGCCAAGCGCCCTCCCCCTCCCCCTTCCCATCTTCCCCTCATTTTTGTGCTTTATCATTGGTATGAGCATGTAATTGTTTGCATATTGGTTTCACATTAATGTGGAGCACATTGGGTGATTTTTTTTTTTTTACCATTCTTGAGATACTTTACTAAAAAGAATACGTATGGAGTAGAGGTACCAGTTTTTTGTGTTTTTTTTTTTTATAATAGAGGTACCAGTTTTTAACACCCTGACTTGGACATATCTGCAAGACCCCATTCTTGCACTGTTTTCTGCATCTTTTTGATGTGACCAGAGTCATAATTTCACAGTAGGAAATTCAATGCCCTCAGGTGAACTCTTTTGAAATTTTGCTAATGATCTGAATCACAATCTTCAAAGGGATACATTTACAATAAAAAAGGAGAACTGGGAGGCTCACAGGGCCACTTACTGCTCTGCCCAATGAACTGCCCAGACCCAAGACAACAAAGCAGAGTGAAAGCAGTCAGATTTCTTTCCTTTCACCCACACAGTGATCAGCTGAGGCAGAGGGCTCCCCAGGCCCAGGATGACTGGCAGGGTCCCCTTGGGAAGCCCCACAGGGTCCCCTTGGGAAACTCTGCCATCTGGCAAACTTCTGCATCCTACTTTTATCACTTCCCAGATCCCCACATGAGCTTCCGGGATGCTCAGCTAACCCAACCATTCAGCAAGCAAAAACCAACAGCCGTGCTTGAACTGACAGCCAAGAAAAACCCAAAAATAAAAGGATACAGATGTCAGTTACTACTCATTGGGATTTGCTATCCAAGGGAGAAAAAGCCACAGAATTTTCTGATATTTATGTTTCCCACATGAAACTCTGGGGCCAAGAGCAGGCAATTCCTCAGAGAACTTCTACCATGCATCTAAGTACTTTCTAGGAATGTTTTCAAGTGTCTGACGTTTCCATGATTATACTGGCATTACACAAATCATACCTGTAAGCTACAAAACAAAGACTTTTACAAATTAGACACACCTAACATATCACTTTCATCCCCAAATCTATGTAGCCTCTAGCAAGGTATGGTTGCTGACAGGCGATTAGTCTGCTGCAGAATGAATAAAAACTAGTAAATCAGCAATCTCATTTGACATCCATTTTGAAAGAAGTTTTTTCATGTGCCAAAGCCCAAAGCAACTTTAACATTCTAAACACCAAAAATTTCACACTGCTTTCCATGCTTGTTAAGGAGATTTGGAATGTGGAGCTTACAGAGATGCCACCTATAATTCACAACAGCAAACATCTGTTTTCTGCACTACATGTGAGGAAGAAAGGAATCCACAGGGAAAAATCCACACTGAATCTTTTATGTGTAAGATTCTGAATGGAAAGAAAAATGACACTTTGACAGAAAATAGATTGGGAGGCATGATAAACTGACGCTGCACATGTGCTTTCTTCTGATGAGTTATTCCAAGAACAGTAATTCCAACTTCCAAGGGAGGAAATACTCAATAGATGAACTAGAAAAAGAAACCAGGCAAGAGTGTAAGGATATAGAATATGATGTGGGTTAGCTAGCTTTTTTTCTTTTTTTGAGGAGTCAAATACTATGATTTTATGCCTTTAACATTTCTTGCTTTCAATCCTTTTTTTTTTTTTCCTTGCAATTTTTGGCTGGGGCTGGATTTGAACCCACCACCTCCGGCATATGGGGCCGGCACCCTACTCCTTTGAGCCACAGGCACCGCCCTCAACCCTTTTTTTTTACACTTTCTTTTTTCGCCCCAAAGTCTCAAAAGATAGACAACTAATATTTATAAATAACAATAGAAGATAATTTCAAAAAACAGATCATGACAAATCTTATAGACAACAGAGAAAGAAGAAATACTTCAAATTCATTCTACTTTATCTGGATATACCTGATATTAAAATTAGAAAAAATATATATTATTATAAAGGGAAATTATAAACATATTTCACTTATGAGGATGCAATATCCTAAACAACATAATAACAAGTTGAATTAAAAATTATTAATCAAATAATATACTTTGGTCAAAATTAAATCCAGTTTATGTGAGAATTAGTCACTATTTTCTTTTCTTTTTTTGTTTTCTTTCCCTCACCTGCTCCCTCCTTCTCTCTCTGTCTGCTGCCCCTTCCTCCACTCCCCACCATGTCGTTAATTATGATTAACTGTCCTCATATCAAAGTTGAATACATAGGATTCATGCTTCTCCATTCCTGAGATGTTTCACTAAAAATAAGGCGCTCCACCTCCATCTAGGTCAACACAAATGCTGCAAAATCTCCATTTTTTTTTAATTAAATCATAGCTGCATACATTAGTGCAATCAAGGGGTACAATGTGCTGGTTTTATATACAATCTGAAATGTTTTCATCAAACTGTTTAACATACCCTTCATGGCATTTTCTTAGTTATTGTATGAAGACATTTGCATTCTGCATTTAGTAAGTTTTGCCTGTACCTTTCTAAGATGCACCATAGGTGTGACCCCACCAATTACCCTGCCTCTGGCAAACTTGGCACCCCAATCTCTCCTCTCCCCACTCCATTGCCACTTTCACCATATTCTTTTTTTTTTTTTTTTTTTTTTGACAGAGCCTCAACCTGTCACCCTGGGTAGAGTGCAGTAGCATCACAGCTCACAGCAACCTCCAATTCCTGGGCTCAAGCAGTCTCCTGCCTCCACCTCCCAAGTAGCTGGGACGATAAGAGCCCACCACAATGGCACCTGGCCGTTTTTTTTGGTTGCAGCCGTCATTGTTGTTTGGCAGGCCCAGGTTGGATTTGAACCCACCAGCTCAGGGGTACGTGGCTGGAGCCTTAGCCTGTTGAGCCACAGGCGCCAAGCCCTTTCACCATATTCTTGTGCAATAATTGGGTTATAGCCTTCATATGAAACCTAGAAATTAGCTTCATAGTAGGGCTGAGTACATTGGATAATACTTTTCTTCCATTCTTGAGATACTTTGCTAAGAAGAATATGTTCCAGCTCCTTCCATGTAAACATGAAAGAGGTAAAGTCTCCATCTTTCTTTAAGGCTGCATAGTATTCCATGGTAAACATGTACCACAATTTATTAATCCATTCGTGTGTCGATGAGCACTTGGGCTTCTTCCAAGACTTACCAATTATGAGTTGGGCTGCAATAAACATTCTGGTACAGATGTCCTTGTTATAATGTGATTTTTGGTCTTCTGGGTATATACCTAGTAAAGGAATTATACGATCGAATAGCAGGTCTATTTTTAGATCTCTAAGTACTCTCCAAACATTCTTCCAAAGGGAACGTATTAGTGTGCAGTGTAGAAGTGTTCCCTTTTGTCCACATCCACGCCAACATCTCTGTTGTCAAAGATCAAGTAACCGTAAGTAGCTGGATTCATCTCTGTTTATCAAAGATCAAGTAACGGTAAGTAGCTGGATTCATCTCTTGGTTCTCTATTCTGTTTCAAACATCTACCTCTCTGTTTTTGTGCCAGTACCATGCTGTTTTTATCACTATCGATTTATAGTACAGTCTCAGGTCTGGTAGCGTGATTCCTCCTGCTTTGTTTTTATTTCTGAATAATGTCTTGGCTATTCGAGGTTTTTTCTGATTCCATATAAAACGAAGTATTATTTTTTCCAAATCTTTAAAATATGACAATGGAGCTTTGATAGGAATTGCATTAAAATTGTATATTGCTTTGGGTAGTGCAGACATTTTAACAATGTTGATTCTTCCCAGCCATGAGCATGGTAGGTTTTTCCATTTATTAATATTGTCAGCTATTTCTTTTCTTAAAGATTCATCGTTCTCTTTATAAAGATCTTTCACATCCTTTGTTAGGTAAACTCCCAAATACTTCATCTTCTTTGGCACTACTGTGAAAGGAATAGAATTCTTGACTATTTTTTTGGCTTGGCTATTTTTGGTATATATAAAGGCTATAGATTTATGGGTGTTGATTTTGTAGCCTGAGACATTGCTGTAATCCTTGTTCACTTCTAAAAGTTTTGTAGTAGAATCCCTGGTGTTTTCCAGATATACAATCATATCATCATCGAAGAGTGAAAGTTTGATCTCTTCTGACCCTATGTGGATACCCTTGATCGCCTTTTCTTCCATGATTGCAATGTCTAAAACTTCCATTACGATGTTGAAGAGCAGAGGACACAATGGGCAACCTTGCCTGGTTCCTGATCTAACTGGAAATGGTTTAAATTGAACTCTATTCAATACGATATTGGCTAGGGGTTTGCTGTTGATGGCCTCTATCAGTTTAAGAAATGTCCCTTCTATATCAATTTTTTAAGTGCTCTGATCATGAAGGGATGTTGGATATTGTCAAAAGCTTTTTCTGCATGAATTGAGAGAATCATATGGTCTTTATTTTTTAATTTGTTTACATGCTAAATTACATTTATAGATTTACATATATTGAACTAGCCTTGAGACCCTGGGATAAAGCCCACTTGGTCATGGTGTATAATTTGTTTGATATGTTGTTGGATTCTGTTTGTTAATATCTTTTTAAATATTTTTGCATCAATATTCATTACTGATATTGGTCTATAGTTTTCTTTTCTTGTTGGGTCTCTCCCTGGTTTAGAGATCAAGGTGATGTTTGCTTCATACAATGTGTTGGGTAGTATTCCTTCTTTTTCTATATTTTGGAAGAGGTTTAGTAATATAGGTA